>CM060080.1:40894879-41042379 GCA_030533445.1 Cyprinodon diabolis
TATTTAGCCTTCATTTATGTACAGTAGGTAAATAATATGATTTGCCAATGCAATGAGATTTCTTACTCTTGAAATAAAATAATTATATAATATGCACTTGAAATATGACAATACAATAGTTTTTTTTCTTGTTGTAAATGTAAATTGTCTCGTTCCGTTGGCAAAGTGTCTCACTCAAGTCCTCAACTCAAGAAAAAAATACACTTATTTTAAGAAAAAGTGACTAATTTATCTTCTTTTTTTGCAGTGTAAGCATGACAAAATGGGAAGTTTTATCATATGTAGGGATGAAGTAATCAGTTTAAGTTAAGTTTAGGAATGCTGTGGAAATGATCTCATTGTTCTTGGTCAAACAGCTGATGCAGATCCTGTGGCTAAAGATAGCAGCTCTGACCACAGGTCAGTTTTCTTCCTTAAACCATAACTATCTAAATGTGATGACACCTCATGACAAACGGTGAGACGGCTCTCGTCTCACAAAGAAAGGGATCAAACAAAGCTTATTGTTTAAGTACCGAGCCGCTCCTTAAAGGTGTAACTTCAAGGATTAAAACTTAAATGCACAAAGTCATTGTTTCTATTAGCAGCAACATGCTGGCCTTTAAAAACAAATCCTGCTTCCAGGTAGGTTCTTTCCTGTGAGATACAGTCTGTTTTCAACAATAATCTACGTTCCAATGGTCAAATTATTGTAAAAATATAAGCGGATTGCATGAAAACATTGAATTCATTTGTTTGCTTGCCAGCGGAGGAGTCATGCTGACCTGACAGCATATCTGATGTTTGATTGAACATTGCATCACTGAGGGTTGACAAACTCAATGCCACTGTTAGCTTGCAGAGTTAATTCTATCGCTGTTTTCTGTTTCAGTTAATCCGTATCATTATTTTGAATAAATGTGGATCTTATTGTTTTGGTCCATTGGGGAGATTTTAATCCAGCCTGACCAGCCAGACTGAGTTGCACAGAGCCGTGTCTGGGTAGCCATGCTAATTCTAATCAGGTCTGATCATTTCCTCTAGGATGCTTTATTAATGGATGGCTTCATGGCTGCATGGTCGCTGCGTATTCTGGCAGCAAAACTGACATTTTGGGCATTTTGTTTGACACAAATACTAGAAGATCAGATCAGAGAGGTGATGTGAAAAGTTTTGGACAATTATTTCATTATAATGATTTTCTGTGTGTGTTTACTTATGTAATATCGTTTTATAAGGCTGGACAGTAACCAAGGTTACAAGTTTAATTTTAAGGTGTGATATGGAAATAAAAAGCTATTACATCCTTGAAATAAACTTACAATATAAACCCTTTTTTCCCCTCCATTGTAGGATCCCTGAGCCATTTGTTTCAGGCTTTTCATAAACTCCTGTGCTTTTAAAAAAAATAATCTGTTTAAAGGATAGATGCATTATGAATCTGATGTAACCTTGCCCACCTGAATACTGCGCAGTGTTCATTTTACAAAGCAGCAAACATACCTTCAACACAATGTTCTCTAGGTTGTTTTCTTTGGTTTTTCTGAGCAATGCACAGTTGCTTAGATATCACAGAATCAGGTTTTTAAATAATTTCTCATTAGAAGTATTTTTTTTCCTTGTAATACCCCTTTTCTTACTTTAAGAAAATGTCCCATACTACCAGTGGATGCAGCTCCTACGTATATTACAGGAATTAATACACTTATTTGCATGCCCTGCAAGTCAATTGCCAACTATGCTAAGTTGGCATCCAACTTAAATTTCAAAACCAGTGCTGAGTTTGAATGGCTTTGTCACATTTTCTATTGGTAATGGCCTAAATTTCATTATTTACTCATTAAAATGTAAAATCTAAACCACAATATGGAAAGCATCATATTTTCTTTATGTGAAATGAGACAATGGCAAAAATTGCAATTTCTACACAGCTAGAAACCTGGATAGAAGTAAACCACACAGATCTGTCAAGTAAATGGTCAAACTTTGTTTTCTTAAAAAAACAAACAAAAACGTATTAATATTAATGCAAACATTTATAGTCACAGTCTTGCAACAAAACTCAACAATACAATATAACCCATCCTTTGATGTTGTTTGATGATTTTAAATAGCAAAGACTCAGAAATTTAAATTTTAGAAGTTAAATCTATCAGGCTTAAACAAAAAACACAGACAGTTACAGGAGCTTTTGGGTAAGCAGAAAATATATTTAGTCAGAAAGACTTTTTTCATTTATCCACAATTGTAATTGACATCATGGTGTGAAGCCCTTTCCAATCAGTGATCTTAGGTTTTTTATACTCCTGCTAGTAAAGTAAAGCAATCAGACTGTGATTTCAGAGAATAATAGAACAAAAGAGGGCAGCAGAGAGTTTCTGTACAGCCAGCCCAGTTCTCATGCATGTCCTCAGCAGACCACCGTAGTACAGGAAACAGACGATTTAATGAGAGCGGCAGGAAGCACAGCGTGTTGCAAAGGCCCACATCACTGGCCTTGCATGGAAGCACTGCGCCTTTATGACGGATGGAGCCAGGGCTGGCCAAGATGAACAAAGGCGGGGGGCCTCAGGGTGCTACTTCCTCTCTTTTCCTCTATCATGGCCTCGGCATAATTGCTGAGGTTGCCTGGAAACAGAAGGTGTCGCTTGTTACATCAGAGCTGCTTTTAGCCAAATTGTAAAATATCCATCAATGGATCATGAGGGGGTTTAGTTACTAAAGATAAGCAGAAGGCAGGAAGAGAGGGAAGGATCAGAAAATAAACAGCGGTCACCCTGAGGACCAGTTATTCATGACTAGGGATAGTGAAATTAGCAAATAAGTACAACTAAAGACAGGAACACACGAAATAAAAGGAGTATGGGAGGTTTTAATTGTATACTAAACCGTTAGATATCTTACATGTGTGGAAGAAAATATTTGTCCCTTACAGATTTCCAGTGTTTTATCACAGAAATTCAGCTGTAGATATTTTTTAAACAAAGTTCAAGCCCCCGTAATATAAAACTCGTTTTGCCACACTTGGGCCAAAAGCTGCTATTGATAAATGAAAAGTTTTTTTTACATTACTGATGGGGAAGATGATCCACTCTTTTTGCAGAATTGTTTTAGACAACCAACACTGAAATGCAGTTTGAGATGGTTTGGCTGTTGGACCTTTGGTCATTGTTGGTTTGCAGAATCCAACCATGATTTAAGTGAAATTTATGAAACACAGACCCCAAATTTTCCTTTGGAAAATTCTACAAGTAAGAAGAACCTTTTAGTTCCTGCAACTTCGGCAAGTTCTCCAAGTCCTTAAACAGAAAAGCATTCCCAACCCACCGCACTGCCATCACCATGTTTAACTGTCAAAACTATTTTCTCAGTGGTCATCAAATGTCTTCATATAAACACCAAATAATGAAACTTGGTGTAGCAGAACCCAATGCATTCATTTTATTGATGAATAAAAGGTTTGTATATCAAGAAAAAAAAACATTTGAATTTATTACAGCAACAAATTAAAGCAATAATTCAGTTGATGTCAAGATCGCAGCCCCGGTACCTGATCTAATTACTCACTTCATTCACCTGCCGTTCCCTCCCTGCGCTCTAATTATCATTGATCTTATTCACCTGCTCCCGCTGGTTTATATACGATTCGGCCTAGTTATCAGGGACAGATCATTATCCTTAGTTATTTGTGTTATGTATTCGTGTTAGTTAATCATATTTGTTTGTTTTGTTTGAGTTTTCAGTTTAGATAAGTCCCTGGTTCATGTCCTTACTCTCAGGGGCCAGTTTGTTGAGGGGGTGTTAGTTTTAGTTTCTGTCTCCTGATCCTGTCCCAACTCTTCTACGCTGAGCCTTCAGAGTTTTTGCCTCGGCATGCTGGGGGGGCTCGGGTTCTGGATTTTCTCTGTGGAGCTGTCTGGTTTTGGCTCAGATTGCAGGGTAAGCTAGTTTTAATTCCCGTAATCCTGCCTCCTAGGAGAAGTACGGTTTAAAGTTCTGCAGTTATCTTGGTACCATGTCTCGTCTGTGTTCCTGTCTGCCACTGAGCCCACCTGTCTTCATCTGAGTGTGTCTGTCTGACTCACCTGAATACTGGGTCCATCTGTACCATTTTATGACATATGAGATATATTGAATAGTTGCTGTAGCCAAACACTCTTAGCTAAACTTAGGTTGCTCAATATGTCCATCACCCCTATTGCCTAAAAGTCACACAGCGCTGCTTTAACTCATGAAATAAGGACAATTTATTGAAATTGATCAAAATTAAAGGCACAAACATGTGGGCCTTTAATTGTAGCCCTTTTTCTTGGGTTTAACTCTATAAGCATGATGGCCCGGTGCCAGGCCAAGGAAGCATCATCCATCTTTTACGTTCTGTTAGTCAAGTAGATCAGACATGGCTCATTTTTCTAAATCCCTCAAAGTTTAATTATTTAATGTTTCATAAACAAGTCACTTGTTTAAGAAAAAAAAACTTTAGGCAAGCCTATAAAAAAGGATTTTTTTCTTTGTTTAATCAGAAACAGATCAAACAGTAAAAGCTGTTATATGGTTCCACTGGAAAACAAAATATTCTGTTATCTTTCACCTTTACACTGGTACTAAAAGTTTGCATTTGGACCTCATAATTGCGGAGTAATCAAATACAGATAAAAATACAAACTTTCGCAACTGGTCGAATCCCAGAGGAGGGAAGCCATGGGGGATAAAAAGGACAAGGTTCACCAGTATAGGTGCTGGAAATGAGGCTACTGAAGTGGAAACAGTTGTCAGAATGATGTGAATCAGCTTTATTTAGTCAGATGATAAAAGAGAATGGCTGGTGGGAATGAAAAAAACCCTACAGTACGCAAATATCAAGGAACATTGGCAAAAGAAATATCACTGAAACAAAGTCGGGCCACAAAACAAAAGAGAAAACAATAAAAGGAAAATAACTCCACAAAAAATATACAAACGATAACTAAAGTAATTGTCTTAAAGCAGGTATGACCTCTCTCCCTGACATATCTTTGATACATTTTGTCTACTTTTGTTAATCAAGTAAAGCTTTACTGAAAGAAAAATAAACATACTTATAAGACTAATATTTTTAACTTACATAATATAGTTGCATAAATTTCAAGCACCTTTAGGTCATTCATTCAATCTTCTTATGTTCAGTTGTGTTTCAATTGTAGTAAAACTGGTTAATCAAAAAACAACTTAACAATTGATCTTGCCACTTTTACCCCTTCCTACAGGCTGAACAAAACAGTTTAAACCCGGGAACAATCGGCTATCAGTGGCAGTGGCAACAGCTCACTGACTTGCATCTACCCGGGTCAAACGACTTGGCAAGCGACCCGTCTGATCAGCATGCTGTAAGAACACCAGAGCTGGGTTGCCACGCTAAATTACATGACACCGTTGAACACAACGCATAGACCTCAACACACTGGTGAGAGGAATTTGGACTGATAAAAGAATGAAACAATAAAGCAAACTGACTACATCCTGGCCTCCTTACATGTTACTCTCCATTGTTTACGTTCCTGATACGTATCTGTCGGACTGGTGATATCATCAACGCTAACCAGCGTGATGGTGTCACCACACATGCAGCCATGGGGGACAGAGGCCATGCTGCTTGCCAGCTAGGGGTTAGACCCAGCTTTTTCTGCCAATGGGACAGGAGCCAAATACCAATTGTTAGCATGTCATATTTGAAAAACATGCAGTAACCCAGAATTTTTAGTGAGAAAGCGCTTGATTGAAATTGATGCATGGAGGTTACACAGAATCAAAATGATCTAGTGTCACAGAAATGTAGATCAATGGAATTGTACAAAGAAGCCATGTCATAATGAGGACAGTCATGATTATGTGGAAAAAGCTAGACCACATTGATTAGACTAATATTAATAATAATGGTTTTCATTCCCGTAATAAGAAATTCTGTGAGTTCTACATTTGATAAAACTCTCCTATGTTTTCTTTGTGCCTGGACTAAAGAATGAAGAAGACATTTCGTCCAAAGAAAACAACCATGAATATAGTTGAAATTCCTAAAAGCTTGGAGAAATCAAGCTGGTGTATTTTTTGCATTTTCCCTCAAAACAAAACGTCACGAAACAATATTATACCCACACCTAAACACGGCAGTGGTAGAATCTTGCTAAAGGTCGGAGTAGAATAAAGAAACTGCTCTAATTTTGCCCACCTCTCTATTTTTTTGTCGGTTTTGACCAAAATACTTTTGTCTTTCTTTAAAAAGATTAAAAGAAAGTAATTGTTAGCATATCTTTCATTTCAAAATCTGATTTAAAAAAAAATAACTGTCTGGAACCACCTCCAGAGGGCAATAAAGAAGTGGCATCCACACAGTCAGATGCAGATCTGGTAAACTTAGCAGCTTCTACAAGGAACATGTGGGATGCTAAAATAAAAAAATAAAAACAAGATTTTTGGGGTTTTTTCCAGACACATTTATTTTGCAACTGAATTTTGCAGCATATATGTGACATTAAAACTTTTATCTAACTTAGACAATTTCAGGAAAATATGCAAATATCCTATATCCACTGTAAACATTTAGCCAACTCTTTCTAATATTAGCATCTTCTATTGGCATCAGTGTTTTAGCTGTGAAGATACGTGTTTGCATAGTTACATATTCTGTTGTTCACATTAGAAAGTGAGAAAGTGGTGCAAAATGACTATGACACTATGACCCACTACAAATCTTAATTTAAGCAGATTTTTATTTTGTCCACTTAAAATATAAAAAATTCTATCTAAAATGTTTGTCAAAGTTATATGTTGTACTGGACTTATATCAAAAAACTTCTTATAGTGTTGATTGAAAAATTTCATTCTTCAGATTTAGTCCATAAATATACATTATAATTTGTTTAATATTATTAGCCTGCCTGTTGATGAAAGGATCAGATTAAACCACAGCACAGTTAGATAAATTGAATACATTAGCTGGAACCATAAAAAGCCCTAAAATCTTTTAAAATAAGTGAATTTTAACGTCAGTGTTTTACCATCCTTTAAAATACAGTATAATGACTTAATTTGACATCAAGCTTTATAACCCAATTTTAAATCTCAGCAGAGCAAAACATTTCTTTATATGAGGACTATGTTATATCTGAAAGCACATTTCTAGACCTTCTTGTTCTACAAATGCTAACCTCATCCGACTTTTCCAATAAGTCTAAACCGGAGGTCTTCAACAGGGGGTCTGCAACCCCTAGGGGGTCCAGAGGTACTGCATGGGGGACGCAAAAGTTTTGGTTGATTAGACTTTTTTTTATATTCCCTCCTGCATTTTTCCCCACTAATTGAAATGTCTTTAAATCCACAAAAACATGAATCTAACAGACTGCAGTAAACAGATAAATGGAGGCAGAAGATGTCTTTCAGTCATCAATGCTGACATTCAGCGACACACATCAAGCTGGGCATCGTTTCATTCACAACACCTGTCCCCATCAACCAGGAATCAGAAATACTTCAATAATCCCAGGGAGGGATTACTTTAGTTACATTACTCCATCTGTAATAGAGGGACTATAGGACCAGTTTGATAGAACACTATTTCATACAGTATATATAATTAGGGGGTCCCTGCTTTATCTCACCATCAGTTTGGGGTCCTTGGCCTGGAAAACGTTGAAGAGCCCTGATCTAAACTAACATGGATTTAGAAAACCCAGGAATCTACAATCTTTATTTTTTTTGCCAACAGGCTTAGCCATGGTTGTCTAATTTCTTCCCATTGATTTGATGTCTGTATATAAACTTCAACTGGACTTACTTAACTGATTTTAATGTTTTATCTTCTTTAAAGTGACATAAATATATAAAACAAGGTATGCAAAAATAAATATGACACAATAAGAGTTTAAGTCGTTTCAGTCCCAATGGAGTTTTGAGAATGTGCCATTATATCAGTGCTTTATGTTATATTTTATATGTCCAATGCTAGTTCGATTGAAAACCATTTCTCTCTTCCTTTCCCTTATCTCTCAGCTATCAGTTTTCTTTCTCACTCATCCAGGTCTCCCTAACACCATCTTCCTCCCTTTGATCTGAAGTATCGTCAGCTCTCACTGGTGTCCTGCATCCCTATTCATCCCCATTATGTCCCTCTTTTTATCCACCACAGGCTTTCAGTCATTTTTGTTCAAAATCCTCTCCCTCTCCTTTCTTCCATATCCATCCATCTCTGGTTGCATCGCTGCTGCGTATGAAGCGGATGGTGGCGGCCCACTCAGTCCTCTCGGGGAGCAGAAGGTTTGTCCACTCCCACTCAGGCTTTGCGTCATGGAACACAGAGAAATAGAGACGGAGAAGCCAGAACAGATGGGAGGAGGACACACTGGATGCCTGTTTTATAACATTACTCCTGACAACACCACGGTCATCAGTCCGTAAGGCAGCAAATGATCATGGGCTCATCAAGCAGGTCTAGGCTAAATATAGAAACAGGTTTAATGTATGGAAACACCTTTTGACCTTCTTTGGGCTTTTCTATTATCTTTTTTTTTTGCTTTCAGCATTACATGTTTGTTTTTCTTTTCTCTTTTTAGCAATCAATCATGTTGATCAAAGAGGGTCAGTTTTCTAAACAGTAACAAATATTCATGTAAATGTAATTTCTATAAGGAGAGTCAGTTCAAAATCAGCCGAATAACAGAAATCTGTAAACCCTAAAACAATAATTTAATGTTTTCAGGATTAGAAAAGTAGCCCCAGTTACCATTTGCAGAAGTTGCAGTGATTTAAAACATACATTTAGCAGACAGATTATCCAGTCATACAGTTTTTGTTTTTTAAGGCAAGTTTTTCAATGACAACTTATAACTTGCTTCTTCTTTTTTCCTTTTATTTCCTTTTAATCAAATAAGGCACTGGTGAAAAGATTGAAAAATAGTCAACACCACAAGATAGAAAAAAATAGATTATATAATTTGTGTTTTGGATCTACAAATATTAATCATCATGATATTCTGACATTTGGGCTTGTTTCAGTAAAATCCAGGTTGAACATAAATGGTAAGGAAATGAGTTTTTTGTGGATCTTGAGCATTTCCACTGTGGCCAATTTGGCCCTAAGTAATTTCCTTAAGGCATGCTGTGGTATCTAGCACCCAGATGTCAGACGCAGACCCGTTCAGGTCTGTAAGCTGAGACCTGCAGGAACTCCATCTATTAGATTTGTTTGTGCAGAAATCCCCCCACAGATACTTGACAGTATTATGAGACATTCAGAGGCTATGTAAGTGCCTCAAACTGGTTGTTGCATTTCCCAAACCATTAGAGCGACTCTCAAAATGGCTCAAACTTCAATCTTCTAAACTGTTTTGCACAAATTCTGCAAATATTTTACACCTGCACAAGCATTATCTTCATATCACATACTCGGTACTATTTCCTCCCCATGAATGACCAGTTCTGACCTAATTAAAAATAAATACAGAAATAATAAAAACAATAAATGCACAAAAATGCAGCAAATAAATATATAAATGTAGGCAATAATCAAGTTATAAATTTAGAAATAAAAGTATAAATCTCTTAAGATTAGCTTCTTTGTTAATTCACCTTGTAACAATAACCTAATTTTTTATCGTCATTATAATTTTTAGCTCTTACTTTCTTTTACGTCTGTTGATACTTTAATTTTTTGGTCTGGTTGTTTTCTCTCTTTAAAAAAACTCTTTCATCCACCTTGTTTGTTTCTTCCTGTCCTGCTGTTGCATTTAATCTAGATGCTGGCAGAGCAAACCACATCCAAAACAAACAAGGCTGCCAGTTTATTACTGAGCTGATCTATTATTTGGGAACACTATTCTGTATATTCGGGGTCATTCTGCATGGAGTTTGCATGTTCTCCCTGTGCATGCATGGGTTTTCTCTGGGTACTCCAGAGACAGTCCAAAAACATGACTGTTAGGTTAATTGGCTTCTCTAAATTCTCCTTAGGTGTTAGAGTGAATGGTTGTTTGTCCTGTTTGTCTCTGTGTTGCCCTGTGATGGACTGGTTACCTGTCCAGGGTGGACCCCGCCTCTCTGTCCAGGGTGGACCCCGCCTCTCTGTCCAGGGGGGACCCCGCCTCTCTGTCCAGGGTGGACCCCGCCTCTCTGTCCAGGGTGGACCCCGCCTCTCTGTCCAGGGTGGAACCCGCCTCTCTGTCCAGGGTGGAACCCGCCTCTCTGTCCAGGGTGGACCCCGCCTCTCTGTCCAGGGGGGACCCCGCCTCTCTGTCCAGGGTGGACCCCGCCTGTCTGTCCAGGGTGGAACCCGCCTCTCTGTCCAGGGTGGACCCCGCCTCTCTGTCCAGGGGGGACCCCGCCTCTCTGTCCAGGGTGGAACCCGCCTCTCTGTCCAGGGTGGACCCCGCCTCTCTGTCCAGGGTGGACCCCGCCTCTCTGTCCAGGGTGGACCCCGCCTCTCTGTCCAGGGTGGACCCCGCCTCTCTGTCCAGGGGGGACCCCGCCTCTCTGTCCAGGGTGGACCCCGCCTCTCTGTCCAGGGTGGACACCACCTCTCTGTCCTTTTAAATATTTAGGAATTTTAATTGATGAAAGTCTAAATTTTAAACCTCATGTTGAACAATTGATTAAGAAACTCAGACTGAAAATTGTCTTCTTCTTTAGGAATGGGCTTTGTTTCTCTTTTAATTCGAAGAAGAGACTGGTAGCTGCAATGTTTTTACCCATTCAGGACTATGGTGACCCAATCTATATCAATGCCACAGATCAAGTACTAAAAATATTAGTCTCAGTTTACGGTGCCTCCCTACGATTTATCACAAATTGTAAGCCTTGCACACACCACTCACTGGTATATGATCATTTATAAGGGTATTCTGCGTCTGCTCCCTTCATACCTCTGTGACTACATTCAACCAAGAGCGGCTGGACTGTATTCTCTACGTTCAAGAGTCTTTGCTTCTGTCTGTACCTAGTGTCCGCACTAAAGCTGGAAAGACAGCTTTTCAGTACTCTGCCTCCACAGCATGGAACAATCTTCAGAAAGACTGGAAGTTGAAGGATTTGATTCCAATCGGACATTTTAAACGATTGCTCAAAGGTTTGGAAATGAGATCTATGGTTTGTAACTGTTTTATGAATTTCTAACTATAGATAGATGTAATTGTAAACTGTAATGTAATCTTTTGCCGCTGTCTTGGCCAGGACTCTCTTGAAATAGAGATTTTTAATCTCAATGGGACTTTTCCTGGTTAAATAAAGGAATAAAAGATGACAATGCCAGGATTCATCGAGCTCAAATTGTGAAAGACTGGTTCAGGGAGCATGACTCATCATTTTCACACATGGATTGGCCACCACAGAGTCCAGACCTCAACCCCATTGAGAATCTTTGGGATGTGCTAGAGAGGGCTTTGCGCAGCGGTCAGACTCTACCATCATCAATGCAAGATCTTGGTGAAAAATTAATGCAACACTGGATGGAAATAAATCTTTTGACATTGCAGAAGCTTATCGAAACAATGCCACAGCGAATGTGTGCCGTAATCAAAGCTAAAGGCGGTCCAACAAAGTATTAGAGTGAAGGACCTTTTTTTTTGGTGGCGACTTTTTTTTGGTAGCAACTTTTTTTTGGCCAGGCGGCGTTTAATTAGATACCAAAATTAGATCTCATTCCCACAACAGTCATAATATTTTTTCATGGTTATAAACAGTTTAGAGAGCAAATGGGACTTTCTCATTTATTAGCATGTTGCAGTTACTCCTAGGAATTTTCAACTGATACATGGTATCCTGGTTTTTGCTCATGCTTCTCTTTTGTGGATCATAAAAAATCCTTAAAACGGACCACCTTGCATTCATCTTTTCTATCAGGTTAATGCAGGGCATCTCCAGCAGAAGCTGCATCCCTATTGGCTGATGAACATAGATCCTGGCAGCTGTCAGACAGTGAGATCATCATTCTGAATATCAGATATGTCAATATCAAGAGTGTTTTAAGATTTGATCAAATTCAGCATCTGGTTTATGCTCTAAAGAGATCAAACTCTACTGCAACTTAAGGCTTGATGAAATTCAGCTGTTGTGACAAATCAATATTTTTATTTTTATCCGGTTATTTTTTCTCTTGGCCTTCTACACTGTTACAGTCCACAACCTTTGCAATCACCATCTACAGCAGCAGGTATGTGCAACCTCTTTGCTGACGAGATATTTCTCATCTGTGTTACTCGATTGCTGAGGTCACATAATAAAAAGACTGACTCTGAGTTTATTCTGAGCGAGCAGATGCTTTTTGTTTGTGATCTGGGCCGACCCTACATACTGCTCTGCCTTTAAACCAAAGGCAAAGATTCATTAAGAAAAAAAAACATAGCTGGGCCAATTCTCCAACAACAGCATAATTGATATTGAGTGAGACTGGGGCCGGCCGCTCAGCAGGTGGTTCTGGAAGAAATACCTTTGGTATCCACACCAGATTCGATTGAGAAATGTTTGTAAATGTTGAACTAGACCATAGCATTAACCTTCATATTTTATATTCAGACTCTTTTGATGTCTTTAATAATTTTTTTCTGACACTAGTTTGTTTTATTTTACTTTTCCTAAATAAAGTAAATAAGTAGTAAATCAATGTTTTAGATGATGATGATGATGATGATGATGATGACTTGTATTTAATATTTTCTTTTCTCTAATATTTTTCTGAATGTTTATGTTAATTCTTTAGAGAAGCATAATCCTAAATAAATATGACCATCTTTACTTTGTTTTAAGCCAAGATGTTGAAACCCAAGAATTACAGAATATAGGCTTTGGATGGAAAGGTTTATTTAGAAGTTGGAAAAATAATTTAATGTCTAAACACTAATAACTTTGCTAAGATGTGCCATGTAAACAGTTAACTCTGTAGGATGTGAATTATTTTTATGACAGTTAATTCTTTAAATGATCTTTTTAGACAGACAGTAAACCTCTCTTTGCAAACCTGCTAGTGTTGTGGAAATACAAAATGAGAACTTCATTATCCAGAGATTGGTGTAACCATAGCGATCTGATGCACATCAGTGGGTGACATCACAAATGACTCAATTGCTTCCATTTACGCAAGTGAGGAGACAATTCGCGCCCTTCTGCTGTTTGTTTTCACCTTCATCAGCTCTTGTTGGTGACTTTAAATAAACGCTGGACTAGATGCCAGTTAGCACAATGATTGCTATAAATAGATTTGCAGCACTTATTTTTTAAATGCCATGCAGGACACTATGAATTCAGCATGTTTAAATGCAGATTATGCTCTTGGGATTTACACAAAAACAAAGGAAAATGAGACTTCTAGCAATGTGTAAACATGAGATTATATCTTCTCACAGCAAGAACAACATGAACAGTCAAATCTAGGTCAACCTAAAGGCAAAACACAAAAAAAATCCACCCTAAGAAGCAATTTTCCTGTGTTCTCCTAATGATAGTGGACAGCTGAATGAAGATGTTCAGACAGGGACAAGTTCCTTCAAAAGCTCTAGCGACAGCAAAGACAAGGCAAGGGTGTGATGTGATCATGCAGCATTTTCTGGAACAGCTTCACTGCTAATGAATTAAAGACTGAAAGTAAGGACACGCTGATGGTGTCCCCTGTGAAAACGTGTTTTGCCTCAGCACTTCAGTGCAAGTAAAGATGTGGGTGTAAAAGTGAATTGAAATGTCCTGAAAGTCCAATGAAAAAAAGAACTGCCAGAATTATAAGAGCTGCTGTGTTAATTGGGATCCTAAGCATTAAATGTGTGATTATTCTGAGGTTTTGCTTTTCCCTCTGGTGATATAAATACCAAATTACATTCAATAAAAGAGTTAGAAAAGAAATGCTCCACTGGGATATACAGGTTTTAAAGTATGTGCAGTTTGTGCAGAAATTGGGGGATGAAAGATATTTGAGAATTTAACCAATTTGTCAGTAGTAGCTTATTTTGTTTTTTCTTTCTGATTTTTCATTGTCATTATACTTTCACAAGTGCAGAGCAATGAAATTAACTCTCTGCATTCAAACCATCCCCTTGGGGAGCAGTAGGCTGCCATTGTGCGGTGCCTGGGGAGCAGTGTGGGGTAAGGGTCTTGCTCAGAGAGCCAGAATGTCGGTCCGTGGGAGTGGGGCTTGAACTCAGAACCTCTGGATTCCAAGCAATGCCCTAACCACTAGGCCGCACTCCCCTAGCTTATTAGATGCATTGTCTCTGGTTTTACAAGTACAACATTACAAAGTAAGAATATAATATCGTAATCATACATTAAAAACTTTATCTTTGTCCCATGCACTCGAAGACGTTTCCCAAGATTGTTGGAATACAAACAGGCCCAAAGCATCACACATCCTCCACTGTGCTAAAGGAGCCTAGAAACACATTATGTCTATAAAAACTTCCACCAAAAATCATGTTGGAGTTAAAATAAAGCAATATAGGCCACATATTCATCCTGGTGTTTACTTAATCCTTTTTGAGCCTTAAATTTTTTTTGCACTGGGCAAGATTGCTTAGAGATTGCTGTACACCATCATCCTCTGCTGGTAGTACTTACTCCCGCATCCGTTAACTTGGCAGTGTCAGGATTTGGTTGTGGTTTGAGGACCCAAATGGAGAGGCAGGGAGGCAGAGGTGAGTTTCTTGATGATTTAATTAACTGTTAACAGACAACAGAGGCAGGAATCCAAAAATTCAAAAAGTCAAACGTGAAAAAAGTCAAACAAACCAGAAACAATGGAGACATCAGGGGAAAAAACAATCTCGACAAGGAAGACCCAGAGAGACGGAGTTGGAGAAAGTTAGACAAGGAACCAGCACTGAGAAACTGCAAAGAGAGTGTATTTATGGGAGACTGAAACAAAGAGAGGACTAACGAGCAGATTGGGAGCAGGTGTGAACAGAGCAGACAGGTAAGGAGCTAGGGAAAAAGGAGAACACAAGAGGGCAGCAGAGGGCAACAAATAAAAATCCTGAAAACTGAAAAATAACCAGAAAACACAACAAAATAAGAATTAAACCACTAAAATTAGAAAACATGGAGCAAAGTAAAACTGAAAACTCAAAAGAAAACATAACAGAACCAAGACTGTAACAGGCAGCTTCATTTCCGAGGGCTAATTGTCTATTATCCCTCTTGGAATGCAACATATTGCTGGATTTTTCTTCCTACATGATTTTGAACTTTTGTCATATTATTCCCACACTTCCTCTGTGGAATGACTGACTTGCTTGGCTCAGTTTCTGCTGGTCTAGATATTGTAAATACAGAAAATGGTTTTAACAACTGTACTAACAAATAGAGCAAAAACAAAGTGTAAAACACAAAAATAATATAAGCCAACAGAGCACCATAGTTTAATCATGGAGCTTTGGTATGCAATCAGAGATAGCAGTTGCTTCCTTAGCTTTGTAATTTACCTAATCAAAACATCTTCAGAAGAGTGATGATAACTTTCTTAAAATATATTAAAAATAACAGGCAGACTTTGACACATTATCATTTATTTCACAACAAACACATCTTTAGTGTTATGAAGTTAAACACCTCAATCTAAACATCATTATAAAACAATACACAGAATTTAAGTTAATGTTCCAGAAGAATTCTATATAAAGTTCATCTGTAATGGTGTAACAGACAAGGCTTGTTCCTTACCTGCTGTCCAAACTACCTGGTTAGCATTCGACCTATGACCTTTGGTTTCTATTGAGACTATTGCTACCAACTTCAATGCTACTTTTTGTGGCTGTTCTGGTGATTGTTTTTCACCTCCCGCACTAACCGCTTACTGACTAAAACTTTAGATCTAGACAAACTTTATTGTCCTTTTGTATAACCAGAGTGTATATAAAAATAAATAACGTTGCTCACAGCTTACAACAGTGAAATGAACATTACCATTATGAAGTGCAGTAGTGGTCAGAATGTAAACAGTGTCTTAAAAAAAGAAAACCAGTTAAAAAAATAATGGTGTGAAAGGACATTAACATGGAAAGCTTCAGTGAAGTGCAAAATAAATACAGCGCAAAATGCAGTAGAACATTGAGTTGTGTCCTATTTAAAAGGATTATAAAAATTGATAATGCAAAACAATGTTGCAAGTGTGATGCAGCGTCCAGTTTATCCATCAGTTCATTAGTCTGATGGCGGTGGGGAAGAAGCTGCTGCAGAACCTGCTGGTCCTGCATTGAATGCTGTGAAGCCTCTTCCCAGAGGGCAGCAGGGAGAACAGTCCATGGTGGGGGGGTGAGGGGTCATTGATGATGTCACGGGCTCGGGACACGCAGCGCTGGGTGTCTTTAATGGAGGGAAGAGGAGCCCCCATGATCCTCTCTGCTGTTCTCACCTTCTTCCAGTCTGAGGCGCTGCAGCCTCCACACCACACAGTGAGACAGCTGCTCAGAACGCTCTCCATGGTGCTGCTGTCTGTGCCAAACTAAATCAGCCAAGCGGCCAGTGGCTTACAGAAATGGGACTATTTCATCTTTTTGTTTCTACTTTGAGGACCATCTGAGACAAAAGAACAAACATCACCCTTAAGTTCAACCAAGTTTAACCTACGAGTCAAACATTACAAATTATAGTTTGTATTAACCACATTCGACTGAAAACCAATCACATCATATTCAGTTTCCCAGTTTAATTTTTATTCAAACAATAACAATAATTTACCTAGATCTTTAGTCATGATTAAAATATATTTCATAATCAGAATCAGAAATACTTTAATAATCCCAGAGGGAAATTGCTTTTGATACACGCTCCAGTTACAGTTTTATATAATATATACACACATCCAACTATACAATATAATAAAGATAAAAAAATAAGAATAAAAAGTGATCAAATATATACACATATAGTTTTTGCTTTGTCTGCCATCCACTGTGTTCACCCACAAAGTGACCTTTGAGGAATTAGTTTTTCTTTTTTGCAAAGGTTTTTTTGTGTTTGGCCATGCTGCACTATGCAATAAACTGTGCCGCCACACAGATGTGCATCTGTTGTTTTTAACTCTCCATCTCCAGCTAATCTGGGCAATCCTTTAGTTTTCCCTCACGAATCAGCATTTCCCCCCTGAGATTTTATTTCCCAGCAGGGAACTAAAATGATTGTGACTTGATGTTTCAGCAGGCTGGTGAGTCACAGTGAATGCTAAACCAAAGAGTTACTCTAAACATTACATTCTGCTCTTCAGCGTGTCATCATCACTCTCTGGGTTATTACTCCAAACCTTTACTCTACTGGAGTTGTGCTTTGGCATTGTACCTATAGCACCTGAGTGAATAAGAGAATGTCAAAAAGCTAAATGCCCATGGCGAAAGTCTGAACTCCAGGTTCACTATAACATCTTTAAAGAGAGACCTTACAGATATAACTTACAACTGAATGATGCAAGATAATAGTTATTCTCTAAAATCATTAGCAAAAACATTATCAATGCTTGTGTCTTATGTGCCATAGTCGACAGGCTAACCTTTCTGTGACTGTAGTACCTGAACTCCTCTCCTACCAGCGCCTGCAAGGATTTTGATTATTTCAATGATGAAAAAAAGAACAGAGGGGCAGACTGAACTTTGCCATCAACTTGGACCAGTTATAAGCTTGAATTTTTACTTATTAGGCCCCAGCAGTGAAAGCACTGCGAAAGCCTATTGTATTTTTCATTTAAATCTCGATTGATTCTAAATTTATTTTGATTTGATGAATAATAAAATTCAAATGGAAACATTTTCCTCTACGCCCACACTAAGGTCATGTTTTATGTAACCTTTTGCTTTGATATTGGATGACGCAGGACCTGAATGACTTAAAAGGTCATTAAATGAGATGTTAATGTTAATGATCAGATTCAAAAGGCTCTTCTTGCTCAGACTGGTCAAAACTGGGACACCCTGTTTTTTTACTACCTTTGCAGGAAGGGAGGGTTGTCTGGTGGAGAAAGGCCTGTCCTGTGACATCCCCTACTGTGACTGAGAGATTGGTAACTTTGGATGGATGGTTTATCCATGATGAGTTGAAACAGGAGGCCTCAGGTGGGGATGAGAGTAGATGAATTACACATATTTAGAATATAGGCTTAGGTTACCTAGTTTAAGTCAATTCCAATAATGTCCACGTGGTCATGATCAGAACAGAGGACCCAGTATTCAAGGCAAGACAGACAGTGGGATAATTCATGAAAGCATTTAATAAAACGATGGATGATCGGAGTAGCTAGGGCGTCTATCACAGGAAACTGTGATAGACTGGTTTAGCAGTTCGGCCCGTGTCCTGAGAACAAGGTACGATCCACCTGGTGGGCTGCCAACAACATGCGGCAGGCACTGTCCAGAGGCTGCAGCCCCAAAGAACAAGCAGGATTCACAAGCCAGGTCAGGCAAACAGATCAGAACAGGAACATGCAGGTTCAGTGGAGTCCAATGACAGGTCGGGCAAACCATTCAGATGGAAACAGGCAGACTCAGTGGTTGAGAGGCAGAACAGGTCAGGATCAGGATATCAGGAACACTAAAGTACGCTAAAAACATTATCCCCACTGGCTACAGAGAACAAGAATAAGTCGGCCGTGATGACCGGATGCAAGCACCTTGAATAGAGTCAGGTGCAGGTGGATCAGATGAGCAATGATTAGAAACCAGGCAGAGTTAGACAGGTGAATGAAGTTAGTTAATGAGCCAGTTATCAGCGCCAAGATCATGACACATATTTGAACCTCGAATAGCCTTTATTTAATTAGACGAAGCACAAATAGATAGATGCTGAAACTATGGTGGTTAGCACTGCCATTTGTGACCAGAGCCATTTCTCCGGACTAAGATTACAATTTCTGTCAAATCTGTTGTCATGTCTAATAGTCATTTAATACATATACATTATAAAGTTATTCAAAGTCTTTGTCGCGAGTGAGCTCTTCTCAGGAAAGAATCGGGTAGAGAATACTAAAAGATGTAAACCCTGAGCTTTCCATTGCATCAGCTCATTACTGAATGATGTCATCATTCACACAGCTGATTTAAGGCTTATTCTTCTGCAAATCTTTCCCATATAGTCATTTTTGTTTTTTTTAAATCTGACATTGCTAATTGATTTTTTCTTTTGTTTACACAAGAGAAAGATTTAACCAATTTTCAAATCTTGTAAAGATTAGATTATTGTACTTTCTTGACATATTAAACTCTTATGGACGCACATTATTTTTGTCATAGTTTTATACAGGGCAAAGATTAACATCTGTTACACTGATTATTTTATTATTACAATAATATTTACAAGATCTGTTCATGAAATATATTTCCTGTTTTTTTTTTCAATTTTCATGATTACTTATTAAAAGCAAGATGATTCTTTACACACTCTCAGCAGCATTTAGCTTTTAAAGCAGCACATCATTTGCTTCAGTGGAGATTGTTACGATTCAGAGGTTATGCGGATATGAAGAAAAAAAACACCCCAGGAGATCACCTTGTGTTATTCATCCCTTCCTTTTTATATAATAGTTAATAGGAAATTGTGTTGACGCAAGCCAGGGAGTTATGAACCAGTGCGAAGTGTTGGTGCCTCAGAGTCTGTGGATGAGTCATCAAGTCACCTGCTGTGATCAGGTTGGTGGGTCAAATGAACAGCAAACAGTTGTTTTGACAGCAAGTGGAAACTTGTTTGGTGTTTTTGGAGGCGTATGGATAAAATTATTAATAATCACCTGCTTGAAGTGGAAGTAAACACTTTATTCCCCAGTTTATCATCAAATGAAACTGTTTAACTCAGACATGGGATCCCACACTGTCAGATTATATTAATTTTTGCAAAGCAAATTTTATACATGTAAGGACAAAACAAAAGTTTAAAAACAATAAGTTTCACCGCGATTCTGAGTTATTTTAAGGGTTTTAGGGAAATATTCTAAGAGTTCAACATCTCTTCTGTACAAAGAGATGTTGCTAAAAAAACTAAGCGAAGAGATGCTTTTTAATTTTTTGTAAACATGTATATTGCAAATTTGATCAATTTACAAACATTAAATAATTTAGAACAATTAGGCACATACAATGGAGAAGAAAGAAGAAAAAATAATACTATTAAAACCATAAAAGGATGGCTGTAATAATAATAGTAGTAGTTTCAAAATAGTGAAAAAAAAAATCAAATATGTAAACTAAATCAATCTATAAAATATGCAGCAATATTCAGTTCATTTAATCATTACAGCAATCTACAGCAATATCATTTTATCAAGGAAATCACAGAAAACCTCACAGATTTTGTCAAACTTATTTTTCCACAATGTAGTGAAAAAATTAAAAAACCCTTTTCCATGAACAAGCTGTATATCTTTTGGCTTCCAATAAAACTGATGTTGAGTCGAGATTTTTCATCATGAATTATCACAAAGTTATCTGAGAAAGTAAAGAATAAACATAGCTTTGGTTTGGCAGGTATTTCTTTTCCCTCCAGCCGACTGAGCAGGTTCAATACTTTCACCCCAAAAAGAAGAAATCAGAGGGAATTCCCGCATGCAGTGGAATAAAGAACATTTTTGTTGCCTTCATTAATGCATGTATCTGGGATATTTTCTTATCCATTGGTATTGTAGTCATTTAGAATTTGTATTCACAGTTTGAGTTTGAGCTGTTAAACAAGCCCTGACCCATTCCTCCTCTGTTATGTTCTCTTGCACATCAGATCTCAATGATTCTAAAATATTTAGAGAAGACTCGTTGGATTTACTAACAAACAAATTATAAAGAAATAACTCCTGCCCCTTGGACCCCTAAAATCTGAGAGCAGGCAGTGGTTGTATATCAGCCTATTACAATGCATTCCCAGTACAAACTTCTCAGCTGATGTTTAGACAGTATTACAAGTATGCAAAGTCATTACTGTATTCTAGGGGAAAGGGTTCTTGGTCTGCTTAATTAATTTGTAATTTTTGGCTGAATATATATATATATATATATAGTACAGAAATTCAAAGGAATATTAATTGAGTGAGATTCTTTTTGAACCCAAGCTGGAGGACGGTTCTTAGCAAAATAAATATTCCTGCTCTGAGTTGAGCTGCTCAGTAATACCACCTAAGGTTTGGTAACGCTAATCCACCTCTATCAAATGGTAAATATAATAATGTGAGCGTAAGCCTAGGATGCCTGTTGTTCCAAATGAAGGAAGAAAATATCTTTTCAAGTGACTGCAAGAAATTAAGTGGGGGAGCAAGTAGAAAAATTGAAAAACATTGATGCGTCTGATCATAGACATAGGTCATTTTGTCCCTGTAACTCTATCAGTTAAAGGATTGTGGTTTATTTGAACAATTTTGTTGATGGGAGGAGTAATCCTAACACTCAAATAAACAAAGCATTTAAAGCTACAGTGTGTAATTTTCAGCGACATCTAACGTCCAGACTGCAGACCGCAGCAACATGAACATCTCCCCCCCACCGCTTCTCCCCCCCAACAGTACGGCGAGCGTTACGGGACAAAATGTCTTCCACGACGTCCGCATCCCCTACCTTCTCAAGTGATGAGGTTTGTTTACATAGATAATTTTACAGATAGTATTTCATTAGTCTGTGTGTTCAGTACCGTCTCAGTTCATCCCTTAACTTGCCGTAGTTACTTTCGAGCGTAATGGGCGATCTCGCAATCGCTAGTTTGTTGGCTCTGCGCTGCCGTAGCGCAAAGATGTCTGCCTCCATGGCTGCGAGACCCGCTCCTATGTAATTATAAATAACGAATTCTAAGGCAACGCAAATATTAAGGTTAAGAGGCTGAGCTCGTAGATGATGATAAATAACATAGTTATGTATAATATATTACATTTCTGACTGTATATCCCTGTAATTATTACACACTGTAGCTTTAAATGAAACCTGAAAAGAAGTATGAATTCTGGGTTAATCCTCTAACTTTCATTCATGAATAATATTACTTATTTGGCGTTGTTTATTTTGCAAACTTGGAAGACCCCAAAAGTATTTGTGGGAGAGTAACGTAGCTAAAGTCTTTTCAAGTTGGAAGAAAACAAAATGACATCATCTGCATATAAGGCGATGTTCAGTATTTCCGCTCTTCATTCCCTTAAGATGAGTGTTGTGGTGTTTGGTGGAATTGCCATAGCAAGTGGTTTAATAGTCAGGGTGAATGACAGGGGTAAAAGGGGGCAACCCCCCCAATGCAATACAAAAGGTGGTGAAAATAACCCATTTGTTAGAACTACGGCATAAAGAAGTCAAATCCAACGAAGACATTTTTCACAAACTTTTACGGAATCTAGAATAAACATCAACTGTGTCAAAGGCCTTCTGTGTTGAGAGCTGGAGAAGTACCACCTTCCTCCAGCAGAGTCCGCCATGGATCCTCCTGAGCCGAGCCTCCTACACAGCTGAAGCTCATCCCATCATCAGAGGATCCACAGTATTTAAGCTGTCTTCAGACCTTGCCTCAACGCCGCAGTGTTTTACCCAGTTGGTTAGCACCTAAGCCTAGTATCTCTGAGAACCTTTGTTGACTTTTGAATCCAGACTGGATTCTAACCTTTGTCTCTGTCTTCCAGGAAACCTGTTTTTCTTCTATGAAGCTCAGGAGGAGCTTAACCTGCCGAGCCTGCCCTCTGAGCCAAACCTGAAGTCTCTCTCTGGTTTTTACTTGCAGCTCTGGACCAAGAGCTGGAAACTCAAAGCCAAGGTCAGCTCATTCTCAAGAAGTAAGACGCTGAAGCAGTTAACGGACTCTGCTGAACAAACTATCTCCGGACCCAACAGTTTCCCTCTCAAGGCTTAACCAAGAACCCTCAAGGTACAAATCTGAAACTGTCTGAATCAAACTCCTCTGAGCAAACGCTAACTGAACTGTCTCCCACGCAGACTCCAGTAAACCAGTCCCCAGGCCAGAACCAGAACCAGTGATTAAACTGTGCTTGTGACAATAAACATTGTTAAACCTTTTACTTCTGTTTCCGTCTCCGTGGTGTTCTGCATAACTGGGTCTCACTAGAGAACCCATCATGACAGAACACTGCGGCCAAACACAAGGCCCAGCAGATCACCTCCGCCGTCGATTGGAGGAGCAAGATGCCCAAATCCAGGGACAAACTCAAACCCTCCATGAGTTATATCGTTTGGTTGAGACCCACAATCATATGCTTCAGAGTTATGCTAATTTTATGAGCAATGCTAATGCCACGTCGGCAGCGCAATCAATTCCGGGCCCAGTTCCACCTCCGAGGTCACCAGCAGTGACGTCATCAGAGTTCCGCCCAAGCCTACCTGAAAAATTCTCTGGTAATATGAAAAACTGCAAGGGATTTTTGTTTCAATGCCGTTTAATCTTTCAGAACTCTCCTGGCAGTTTTCCTACAGACTATAAGAAGATAACTTTCATTCTTTCCCAATTGACAGGAAGAGCCCTGGAATGGGCTCAGGCAAGGTTTGCCTCCGACGAAAGCCTCAGTTGTCGTTACCCTGAGTTTATTTCTGAATTTTCACAGGTATTCAATCAAGAAACTGATCAAACCCTTGACGCTCGTGCTCTTTTCAACATTAAACAGGGAAATTCCTCAGTGGCGGAGTTCTCCATTAACTTCCGGGTTAAAGCGGCAGCCTCCGGATGGAACCAAAGCGCTTTAAAGGGAGCTTATTTTATGGCTTTGAATGAAAGCATCAAGGATGAACTAGCAACCCTCGACGAACTTGCAACACTTGAGGAATTAATCCGTCTGACGATAAAATTGGACAACAGAATCCGAGCTAGAAACAGCTCCAAGTCTAGAAATCTGGGTTCTGTTTCTTCAGCCCCTGCTTCTAATAATGTGACTGTTTTTTCTGCTCCCACAGAACAGTTGTCCAAACCAAGATCTAAAGTCCAGTCTCTCCCTCTGCCTGTTCAGGCCTCTCATTTCGGAGAGATGGATGCTGAACCCATGCAGGTTGGACATACCAGGCTCACTCCAGAGGAAAGACAAAGACGTTTTTTGAGCAAACTATGCATCTACTGTGGTGAGAGTGGTCACTTCATCGCTTCATGTCCAGTTAAATCAAAAGCCTGGGCCCGCCAGAGGTTCTGAGGAGTCTGGTGGGCCATGATAACTCTAAAAAATCTCCTTGACTTATGCTCCCCGCCACGTTGTTTTGCTCTAATCAAAGCCTCTCTTTTTCTGCCTTCATCGATTCAGGCTGTGAATGAAATTTAATTGATTCAAACCTTGTCCAGCAGCTTCAAATTGAAACCATTCCCCTGACCCAGTCTCTTTGTGTCTCAGCAATTGATGGGAAAAAACTCCACCAGGTTACCCATCAAACTCAACCACTCGAGCTACTACTCTCAGGTAATCATCGTGAAACCATAACATTTTTTGTTTTTCCCTCCGCATGCTCTCCCCTGGTGCTTGGATTCGAATGGTTGGAGAAACATAATCCACATATTAACTGGACTGATCGTCATGTGGAATCGTGGTCAACGTTATGTCACGAAACATGCCTCCGTTCAGCAGCCCCTGTGGTGGGGTCTCCTAGAGGTGGGACTCTCCTGACCTGTCTTCTGTCCCTTCTGAGTACCATGATTTGGCTCCTGTCTTCAGTAAGGTCAGTGCTACGTCCCTTCCACCACACAGATCATATGACTGTGCGATCGAGGTATTACCTGGAGCACCTCTACCCTGCAGTAGACAATACAATATTTCCAAACCAGAACGAGAAACCATGGAAAAATACATAAACGAGTCTTTAGCTGCTGGGATAATTCTCCCATCTTCTTCCCCGTTGGGTGCAGGGTTCTTTTTCGTCGGCAAGAAGGACGGTTCTTTAAGACCATGTATTGATTACAGAGGCCTGAACCAAATAACAATTAAGAACAAGTACCCTCTTCCACTACTTGCCTCAGCTTTTGAACCTGTACAAATGGCAACTGTTTTCACCAAACTAGATTTGAGGAACGCTTATCATCTTCTTAGGATCTGTGACGGAGATGAGTGGAAAACAGCCTTTAAGACCCCCTTGGGCCAGTTCGAATATTTGGTCATGCCCTTTGGTCTAACAAATGCTCCTGCCTGCTTCCAAACCCTAGTGAATGACGTTCTCAGAGACTTTTTAAATGTGTTCGTGTTCGTCTACATAGATGACATACTCATTTACTCTAAAGACCTCTCAGAGCATAAGAAACATGTCCGCCTTGTGTTGCAAAGATTACTAGAGAACAAACTTTTTGTCAAACCCGAGAAATGTGAGTTTCATCAGCCTTCAGTCACCTTTTTGGGGTTTGTGCTCGAGGGCGGGCAGGTTAAGCCTTCTGAGGATTAAATAAAGGCAGTTTTGGAGTGGCCGGTTCCTGAAAACCGCAAGCAGCTACAGAGATTCCTGAGTTTCACCAATTTTTATCGCCGATTCATCAGGAACTATAGTCAGACAGCTCTTCCTCTAACCTCCTTAACCTCAGTCAAACGAACCTTTCAATGGACCCCTGAGGCACAAACCGCATTTGAGAAACTGAAATCTTTGTTTTCCAGAACTAATCCAGCCTGATCCTTCCAAACAATTCATCCTCGAAGTAGACGCTTCCGACTCTGGTGTGGGAGCTGTCTTATCTCAAAGACTCGACACTGATCAAAAGATTCATCCTTGTGCCTTTTTCTCTCGAAGACTTTCCTCCGCAGAGCAAAACTACGATGTTGGAGACCGAGAACTACTGGCCATCAAGTTGGCACTGGAGGAATGGAGACACTGGCTGGAGGGAGCTGAGCTACCGGTTCTCGTTTGGACGGATCACAAGAACCTTGCTTACATCCAGTCAGCTAAACAAGCCAATCCCCGTCAATCAAGGTGGTCCATATTCTTCTCTCGTTTCAATCTCATTATCTCCTACAGACCCGGATCCAAGAATGTCAAACCCGATTCTCTCTCTCGTCTATACTCCGTTGATCAACCCGATGCGCCTGAACGTGTCCTTCCCGCATCATGCACTGTTGGAGTGGTTACCTGGGAGATCACCGATCTGATTAATTCCGCCCTGGCTTTAGAACCTGACCCAGGTAATGGTCCTGCTAACCGAACCTATGTACCTTCTTCAGTCAGATCTCGCCTAATACAGTGGATGCATGCTGCCAAGTTCTCTGCCCATCCGGGGGTGAGCAGAACCGTCGCTTTGATTTCAAGACGTTTCTGGTGGCCAACTCTTCACAGAGATGTCAAGGAATATGTGTTGGCCTGTTCCACCTGTGCTAGAAATAAAGCCTCACATCAACCTCCCTCAGGCCTGTTACAACCTCTTCCAGTTCCCTCGTGTCCATGGTCCCATATAGCTATCGACTTCATCACTGGTCTTCCCATCTCCCGAGGTATGTCCACAATCTTCACCATCGTTGATCGATTCTCGAAATCCTGTCATCTCATCCCTCTCAAGAAACTTCCCACGGCTTTTCAAACCACCCAGCTCCTGGTGAAACACGTCTTCCATCTTCATGGCATTCCCCAAGAGATACTCTCAGACCGTGGTCCCCAGTTCATTTCACAAGTTTGGAAGGCATTCTGTTCCGCTCTCGACTGTAGGTTCTCTCTAACTTCCGGTTATCACCCACAGTCCAACGGCCAAACTGAGAGGATGAACCAACAGCTAGAGTCAACCCTCCGTTGTCTGACATCAAACAATCCCACCGACTGGAGCCTGTACCTAACTTGGATAGAATACGCACACAATTCTCTTAAATCTGCTTCCACCGGCCAGTCACCGTTTCAGGTCAGTCTCGGTTACCAACCTCCACTTTTTCCCGCAGACGAGAGAGAGATTTCGGTCCAGTCAGTCAACCAGCACATCAGACGCTGCCAACGCTTATGGAGAGAGACCATCACTACCCTCAATCGTTCCTCCGAGACTACCAAGCGTTTCGCCGACTCCAGAAGACGTCCCGCCCCTGAGTACTCCGTGGGCCAAGAGGTATGGCTATCCACTCGAGATATTCCCCTCAAGGGAATGTCTCGTAAACTCTCTCCAAAATTCATTGGTCCGTATAAGATTTCCCAGGTCATCAACCCATCAGCCATACGCCTTCAACTTCCCCCGTCTCTTCGTATTCATCCCACATTCCACGTCTCTCAAGTGAAACCAGTAGTCTCAAGTCCTCTGTGCCCACCATCCGACTCCCCTCCACCCGCCCTGGAAGTCGATGGTCATCCTGCATTCACCGTCCGCCGGATCGTGGACTCCCGTCGGCGAGGTCGCGGCTGGCAGTACCTCGTCGACTGGGAGGGCTATGGCCCGGCGGATCGTCAGTGGGTTCCTCGCTCTTACATCCTCGATCCAGCACTGATCGAGGAGTACGAGCGTTCCTGTCCATCGACATCTTCCGGACCGCCAAGGGGCGGTCGTTGAGGGGGGGGTACTGTTGGGAGCTGGAGAAGTACCACCTTCCTCCAGCAGAGTCCGCCATGGATCCTCCTGAGCCGAGCCTCCTGCACAGCTGAAGCTCATCCCATCATCAGAGGATCCACAGTATTTAAGCTGTCTTCAGACCTTGCCTCAACGCCGCAGTGTTTTACCCAGTTGGTTAGCACCTAAGCCTAGTATCTCTGAGAACCTTTGTTGACTTTTGAATCCAGACTGGATTCTAACCTTTGTCTCTGTCTTCCAGGAAACCTGTTTTTCTCCTGTGAAGCTCAGGAGGAGCTTAACCTGCCGAGCCTGCCCTCTGAGCCAAACCTGAAGTCTCTCTCTGGATTTTCCTTGCAGCTCTGGACCAAGAGCTGGAAACTCAAAGCCAAGGTCAACTCATTCTCAAGAAGTAAGACGCTGAAGCAGTTAACGGACTCTGCTGAACAAACTATCTCCGGACCCAACAGTTTCCCTCTCAAGGCTTTAACCAAGAACCCTCAAGACTCCAGTGAACCAGTCCCCAGGCCAGAACCAGAACCAGTGATTAAACTGTGCTTGTGACAATAAACATTGTTAAACCTTTTACTTCTGTTTCCGTCTCCGTGGTGTTCTGCATAACTGGGTCTCACTAGAGAACCCATCATGACATTCTGGGCATCCAATGACATCACGGCAGTACAGCCAGATTAAACGCTATATTAAGGACTCGATGTTGGGAAAGCTCTGCCTTCCCTGCATAAAACCATTCTGGTCAGAATCAGAAAAGATCCACAGAGAGAAGTCTTTCCTGGCTTCAACAACATAGTAATTATCGCTGCATTTAGAGAAGGAGGAAGCCAGCCACTATCTAAAGACTCATCATACATATTAAGCAGGCGTGGAATTAGTTTAGTGCTAAATATATTTATATATTGAGTTTATATTTTTCTGAATGAGAATCCCATCCAGCCCAGTGTCCCCTAATCCCCCCCCCTTCATGCTACCTATAGCTGCAGACAATTCTTCAGCTTCTAGGTCAAACTCTACAGTAACTTGAGAGTCTCTCTGTAGGGAAACAAAATCTAATGAGTTAAGTTGATTTTCTTTGTTTTTGAAAGGCTGAAGTCGTTCAGCTTAAATTGTCATAGAAGTTTGAAAAAGTTTTGTTAAACTCCTTTAGGGTGACTAGATGCAAAGCCTTCCTGTTTGTATTTATTGTTCTTTCAGCCCCCCCCCTCCCCTTTAAGTAGCCGTGCCAAGAGTTTACTAGCTTTCTCACCCTGTTCATAATAGGACTGCTTCAGTTTCATTACATTTTTAATTGCCTTATTTGTAGATAATACATCCTTGGTGTATTTTGGTTCTATCTCCAGTCTAGACTGTAAGACTGATAGCTGGAAGCGGGCGCCTTAAATAGAGACAGGAACAGGTGGATGAGATGAGACGTCATTAGAAAGCGGGCAGAGTTAGACAAATGAGTGGAATGAGTATTAAAGCCTTTAATAAGTGATCATCACAGTTGGCTATTGGCTGATCGGGTGATTGTTATGGCTCCTATCCTCAGAAACTGAGATCTTTCAAAAAAATGAAAAGCAAAAATTAACAGAACTATGGTGAAGTTTCACCCAACTGAGTCAGAAGTCTGACCTTATATGTATTTTAAAGCTTATATAGCAGGTTTGGTTTAGTATCATCTTTCTTACTTTTCTAATATTTTAAAGTAAACACCCTGCAAGCATATGTTTATTCCTTCACACATTTGCATTGGTCAGTCACCCTTAACTTCTTAAGAGGCTGTTTCCATAACCAACCCAGCTCAGGATGATAAAAAGTGGGAAATAATCCAAACATCCAATAAATCTGACTACACAAGTCAACCAGCCTTAAATAGACCTGAAAGTCTATTTCAAACCGTGTTGTTCTGACCTTCTCTCTCATTAGTCAGGCTTAGATTGATTTTTTGGTGTCTCTTTGATAGACATCATGGAATATGCTTTAAGCATTTTTAATAACAGGCATTATTGTGACAGGAATTTAGCAGGCAGTACTCTGAAGTAATTGGTGTATCCTTTAAAGCATTTAAACTCAAAACCTGTTCATTAAGCCTTCCATTCTTGGAATGATTTACCATTAAATGTAATGCTGAGCTTACCCAGTCCTAACCTGATAGTAAACAGCAAAATAACTGTTTTTATACTGTGCCTCTACATTACAGTTAGTCAGAAAAATAAAGAAGGAAAAAATGGTGATATAACTGGTTTATGAATGAAAAGGAAAAGCATGTGAGACAGAGTGATGAACATCCAACATGTGCTGAAGAGGGAGACGGAAAGAGGAGCAAACGTCCGGAGTAGAGAGAGCAGAGTGGGTGGGGTGTTGATAGAGGAAGAGGAGGATGAGGAGGAGAGACGAAGCTTGTGGTCTCAGCCTCCTTCTCAGAATTATCCCTCGGTGACGCAGGCTCCTCCACATACATCCTGACAGCTGCTCCCTGCCTGGTTACAGCGCCGCTCGGCCCCATCCAATAACATTCATGTTCATTTCCGCCTTAATGCCTGGCTTCTCCCTCTCCTGGGTTCACTATCACAGCTGCATTTGCCTCATTTGTACCTCTTTACTTATTACTTCTTGTTTCTGTCTAATCTCAGTACCTGTGGGACCAAACTGTCACACACACAGGAGCTTCCGCTTAATAAGGATGAGCAGTGGAGTATATAACCAATTAGTAAAGGATTTTTGTTTTTTTTGTACATGAGAACATAATAAAATTATGTGAATTGAAGCTGAAGGGCCTTTTGCGATTGTACAGTCATGCTTCCCCTGTTCTTTGATAATGGTTCTTTTCCAATAAAGGAACATTTAAGAGACGTTATTCCCTTTCCAGGAACGCATCAAATAGACATGAAAAGAGCTGAATGACATCCTTGAAAAGTGATTTAGCAAACCATTGTAAAAAAACACAAAACCTACATTTGGCTTAATGGCTTTTTAAGATTAAATACTACAGTATTGCTATAAGTTCAATAGAAATATTCCGGATGTACTGTACTTATTCTCATGTTCCTTCTAAAAGTTTTCCTGCTAAAGGACAATTTTCAAAGGGTCATTTGAAGAAAATGTCTTAAAATTGCTGTGATTTTTTTTCTACCAATCAAACCAATTTCTTCTGACATGAGTTTGAACCTGTTTGCTCTCTGCTTTTTTAGCTTTATAACTGCAAGTACATCTGACCTCATCTTTCCTACTATGTCCAAAAGAGTTTAGCAAGCAAATCCATACAAATTTGTTCCCAAGAAAAACAAATTCTTTCCAACTAAATGGCTGTTCAATCTCACAGGGTAGGTAACTAATTTGTGGTTACTGCTTTATATTACCCTTTAGTAAATGAACACTAAACACTTCCTACACATCCACTGTCCTTTCAGAGTCTTACAGTCGATTAACGATGATCTCTACCCCAGCATGCTAGTCGTATGGCCGCCAGTGAAGCGACTAAATGCTAGACTGACTAGAAATAAAAAACAAAACAAAAACAAATGTGAGACAACAATGTCAGTGAGGGACAATGCAGGACTTTTTCAGCTGGCTGTTTCTTTTGCGACTCACTGTTACTGTGCTGCTCCACATCATGCTCCTTGCAGTATGAATCTGAAAAATCTAATTAAACTTCAAAAAATGTTTTCTGAGAATCACTTTTTCCTGGCCTCCACCAGTTATGTTTTGATTAACAGCCAGTGCAGCTCTGTAATTCAAAAATACCTCATTAATCACAAAGGAGAATAAAATGTTAAAGCAATTCACCTGGATAGCTGTAGGCAGGAAAGACCTTTGGTAGCGCTCTGTCCTGCAACGGATCAGGAGAATCTTCTTACAGAAGACACTGTGGTTTTTTTAACCATCTTCTGAAGAGGATGCTCACTGCTGTCCATAATCTGTGAAATAATCTCCAGAGGTTCTAGAGGAAGTACTAGAACAGAGCTTAGTATTTATACAACGGAAAGCAGTCTGTACATTTACTGAGGTAAAGATAGTAAAAGGCTGCTCCTCTACTACTGACTTCTTGATTAAATGGTAAATGGCCTGTGGTTATATAACACTTTGTCAAGTCAGGAGACTTGACCAAAGCAATTTACACTACATTAAGTCATTCGGTCATTCACCCATTCACAAACACACTGATGGTGGCAAACCTCATTGCAGCCACTGGGGCTGCCGTACACTGGCGCCTCTGACCACCATCAGTAAGCTATGCAGGTGAAGGGTCTTGTGCAAAGACACAACGACACTGAAAGCGAGAGCCAGTGCTCAAACCGACAACCCTATGGTTGCAGGGCAATCTCCTGCACCGATGCTACTGTCATTACCAGACAGCTGACCCTTCAGTCTAACACACTGCAGTCTGATTATCAGCTAGTCTTTGATCATCAAGTATTGATGCTGCCAGCTGAGTCTTCTGACAAACAAATCGAGCTAAACTGAGTTAGATGCACTGAAATCAAATAACATGATCTTCAGAGCGCTGTCTGCTTTGTCTAAACAACAATGGGTCTGATAAAACACATGGCGGCATGTTCAACTCTAGTTGCATAGTAACAGGTAAAGTACTGGGGAGCAGGTCTATAGTCATTGGGGACTGTTGGCTGAGTTTTCTCTGGGACCAAAACAAGTCAGGAGGTCTTCCTCATCAGTGGAACTGACTCCTGGGTGGGGCTAAGGTTGTAGAGTCGAACATATCTGCTCTGCTCAGGCCTTCAGGACTCTGAGGCCGACACCATCAGGACCTGCTGACTTGATTAGATTCACTCTAAGGTTTATCTCTTATCACTGGACTTAAACCTGAACCTTAACCATGTGGGAACTTTGAATGATTGTCCCTTTAATGGCTGGTTGGTCATTATAATAATTGGCTTTCAAGATTGTGTTAAAATTATAACATTTTATTCTTGATTTATAAAGTTACCATGTTTGTCTTATGAGTCACAGAAACACACTTCAGAGAAGGTTCAAACTGTTGTTGCCCGACTGTTTCGCCACAAAAGCAATATTAAGTTACAACACAGAGAGGGAGTTTCCATGGTGACATTATTAGTTTCAGGCCATTTCAATTTCCTTGGATAGATGACATTTTTCTGACGGGAGATTCCAGAATCCTCTTTTCCATTTCCTTAGAGGACATAAATGAAATCTGAGGTGCCTGCCAAAGGTTTATTTATATATTTATTTATAATTACTATATTTAAATGGATTAAGCTAAGTTAAAATAAGAAATTAATTAAATGACAGCTGTGATTTGGCACTGTTATCTCGGAGAAGATAATTCCCAAAGAGTCTTTGGATAAATCTGGCTATATTGTAGATAATCAACACAAACAGCCTGATGCATCTTAAATTACTGCGATGAGGCATGTTGCTTAAATCGAGGAGTTTTCCTCCACTTTTTCCTTTACAGGAACCTGTTCATCCAGTTTCTATCAACAGTATGAACTTAATTCCCTGTCACTCAACGTGTTTCCTTTTTTTTTTTTTTACATTCGTCATATACGGCATCTCAGAATACCGTAGAGAACCAGGATTTTTCCTTACAGCAATCTGTCAGAATTTCTCAAGACTTAATCCTGATTGCATGACTGACTATATTAAACCTAAACTTGATCAAATGGGTGTGTACGTATGTGTTTGTTTTCTAACACTCTACTCAGCAGTTGATTGCAGTTGTAGGTCTGTTTTATCCAAACAGTGAGAGAAAACTACCCCTAAAAGGTCTCTTCATGTGTAAGAAATTAAGCTCACCGATTCTGAACTTCAAAGGGCTTATGTGTGTGTGTGTGTGTGGGGGGGGGAAGTGCACCAACTAGCATGATCAATTCTTAGCAACTAACCAGTTGCATATCAAAATTGTGTGTCTAGAATAGGCGGAACAAAAAAAGGTTTCTTCTGTGTGTGTGACTTACTTTATGCAGATTATATGCTTATGACCAAACAAGGACACCTTCAAGAGGTAGTCACCTTAAAAATGGTCTTCCAACAGTCTTGAAGGAGTTTCCAGAGATCCTGAGCACTTGTTGGCCTTTTTGCCTTCACTCTGCGGTCCAGCTCACCTCAAACCATCTCGATTGGGTTCAGGTCCGCTGATTGTGGAGGCCAGGTCATCTGGCGCAGCACCCTATCACTCCTCTTCTAGGTCAAATAGCCCTTCCACAGCCTGGAGGTGTGTTTGGGGTCATTGTCCTGTTGAAAAATAAACCTGCCATTTCTGAGGCTGGTGAATCTGATGAACTTCTCCTCCGCAGCAGAGGAGGCTCTTGGTCTTCCTTTCCTGGTGTGCTCCTCATGTGAGCCAGTTTCTTTAAGGTACATGATGGTTTTTGCGACTGCATTTGTGGACACTTTAAAGTTTTGCCAATTTTTCGGACTGACTTCATTTCTTAAAGTAATGTTGGCCACTCGTTTTTCTTTACTTAGCTGCTTTTTTCTTGCCATAAGACAGATTCTAACAGTCTATTCAGCAGGATTATCAGCTGTGTCCACCTGACTTCTTTACAACACACCTGTGAAAGGTGACTGCTCTTGAAGCTCATCAAGAGAATGCCAAGAGTGTGCGAGGCAGTAATCAAAGTAAAAGGTGGCTACATTGAAGAACCTAGAATATAAGACATATTTCTAGTTCTTTCACACTTTTGTGTTAAGTATATAATTCCACATGTGTTAATTCATAGTTTTGATGCCTTCAGTGTGAATCTACAATTTTCATAGTCATGAAAATAAAGAAAAGTCTTTGAATAAGAAAAGTTTGGATACAAACATATATTTTGTATATATACATTCAATTCAATTCAATTCAGTTTATTTCTATAGCTCCAATTCACATCATGTCATCTCAGGTCACTTTCCAGTTCACCAGATCATCCAGTCAGATTGATTCAAAGTTTTCTATCTAAGGAAAACCAGCTGATTGCATCGACTCATTGACTCTTCAGCAATCCCTCACACTAAGCATGCTTGTAGCGACAGTGGAGAGGAAAAACTCCCTTTGAACAGGAAGAAACCTCCAGCAGAACCAGGCTCAGTGTGAGCGGCCATCTGCTGAGGCCCACTGGGGTTCAAGGTGACAGAAGCAGACATAGAAAAAGAAGCATAGATACAAAAGGCAACCAGCTCCACAGGCGGCCCCGTCCAGGAAACACACAGCCAGGCAGACGAGCTCCGAGCCAGCTCCCATGTCAGAGGATGAAGAGAGCACATCCAGTTAGTCACAGTCAGAGAAACAGGACTACACTGGAAAACAGGCCAAGCTCCAACATCTAGAAACAAAGGTGTTGATGGCAGCAGCACAGCTGATATTTCTCTCCAGGATGGAGTCACAGCCAAACAGGAACAGACCAGATGAAGCTACTATGAGAAAAAGCAGAGAGAGCAGAACGTTAGAGATTGAACTAACAGATTCTGCAGAGTGGGAGAATAGAGATAGAATGAAGCAGAATGATGAAAAAGGGGTCCCTATGTCCTCCAGCAGTCTAAGCCTATAGCAGCAGAACTATAGAGATAGCTCAGGATAACCTGAGCCACTCTAACTAGAAGCTTTATCAAAAAGGAAAGTTTTAAGCCTAGCCTTAAAAGTAGACAGAGTGTCTGCCTCACGGACTAAAACTGGTAGTTGGTTCCACAGGAGAGGAGCCTGATAACTAAAAGATCTGCCTCCCATTCTACTTTTAGAAATTCTAGGAACCACTAGTAAACCTGCAGATTGAGAGCGAAGTGCTCTGTTAGGAACATAAGGAACAATCAGATCTCTGATATCAGATGGAGCTTGGCCATTTAAGGCTTTATATGTGAGAAGGAGGATTTTAAATTCTATTCTGGATTTAACAGGAAGCCAATGAAGAGAAGCCAGGATAGGAGAGATATGATCTCTTATTGGAGTTATAAATGTGAGATGTAAAATCTACCAAATGGCATTAGCACCTAAAGATGTGCAGTTTGTGTGAAGTGTGTAATTAAAAGCCGTTTAAATATATATTAAATATTTTCTGCACTAAATAGACATTTATTTGTACTTAGTTCTCCTTTAAATGGCCATTTAAAGGAGAACAGCGTTTTTTTTACATTGGGCCCTTGTTTTTACGTTATTCCATCATGTTCTACTCACCCATATGAGTTTTGTGTCATTTATAGCCCTTCTGAAGATATTCCGTTACCGTATTTTCACGACCATAAGGCGCACCGTACTAAAAGGCGCAGTCTCAGTTATGTGTGCCATTTCTGTATTTAACACACACATAAGGCGCACCGGACTACAGGGAGCGGGTTTTATATACAGGTAAATACCTCTACTGCGTATTTAAAATAGAGCGGGAGCAAAACTAAGTATGTTTGTACTTTATTCATGTATTTATTACAAGGTATTAATCAAACCTGGGAGCTGGCCGTGAGACAGACACATCGCTGATGATACAGAGCGCTGTGATCGCTCCTCTGAAACAGTTCATGGACGCATAAATTAACTTAAAATGCAGAAATCTGCCGGCAGAATATGTTGGCTTTTATTATCCTGCTGCCTGCATATCGGATTATTTAGATGAAAACCACCTTCCAGCTGCCACGGTGAACCGCGAGGAGGCGACCCGGCCAGAGGCTGCTGTTGAATGGGATTCCTACTGTCGGCACACCGCCGGTATGTGGGGGTCTGAGCGGCTCCGACAGAAATAATATTGGGAGGCAGGATGGTAATCTGGATGAACTGACAGCAATGATTATGTTTTCAGGTGTATTTTCTCACTTAAAAACATATTAAAACTACTTTATTCCCACTGATCACAGCAAATATAGCTGCAAGGCAGAGAAAGGATAGAGTAGCTCCGCCCAACGTGCGTCAGACACACTATTGCACCGCGCAGCCAGAGCAGCAAAGCTGCTTCAGCCGCACGTCAGAACTAACTGGTACAAGCAGCAAAAATGAAGCAGCAGACACGATTTTGCTGCTCTAGTTGCGTCCGGTGTGAACGTAGCCTTACTTTGAACGGACGGTTCACACCGATGTCGAGCGGTTGGAGTTCCTTTGTCAGACCTCCCGGAATAACAGCAAGCACAGCGTTCATTTGTTTCACCATGTTTTTCACATCGGCTGTGAGATGGGCACGCATGGAGTCACAGATTAACAACGATGGTGATGAGTGGAAAAAAAACACCTGGTCTCCTTAAATTCACCTCCCTCAGCCCCCTTTAACGTTCTCATGGTGGTCTCAACAACGTCCGCAGTAACAACACACACAAGGGGCGCCGCACATTTTGAGGGGGAAAAAAAAGACGTTTATATGCGCCTTATAGTCATGAAAATACGGTAGGTTATATCCAAGTAACGTCTTCCTATGGGCAACGACTTGAAGGCACAAACTAAACTGTTCATCTATTCTTTATGGTACGCCAGCATTCAGAACATGGAGGCCAATCACTGTCCCCCAGACATCCGGCGTTATATTTTTTATATTTATATATTTTTAAAACAAACCGGAGTGTGTATGACGTCATCCGTCCATTCATCCATCCTGTTCGCTGAACTGCTGCTAGTTTTCCTCACATGCCTGGAAGATGTCTGGTGCTGCTACCACAGATGATCTCGCTCTCCAGATGAACGATTCAGATGAGCTAGAATGAATAGAAGGGGTAGAGCGTAGCCGCCTGTGGCCCGGGCTGCCTGTTATGACTGCAGTCCGCATCGTGTGCCTGTTCTAGCCCCCGTTCTGGCCCCCGGCAAACATTTGACTATGGTCCCTGGTGTCTCTAATGCCACGTTTCTGACTATGGAGCTGCCAATCACCAGAGTGGGCTTCTCAGTGGGTGTGTCACTGAGTGGGGAAAACCGGTTAGCAACGTGAACGGGTTGGTGGTGACCAGTGGGCAGAGATCCACGACTACGCTTTCTGCGTACAGTTACCCAACCGCCTGGCTGCTCAGGCACTGCTGGAGCTCCGTTTAATAGGCGTTCGCTCTCAGGAGCGGGTACAGGGTTAGGAAGGAGCATTCTTTTTTTAAAGTGGTGAGGGGGGGTCTTTTCCTAAATTCGCAAAAATCCTCCATTATACCTTTAAATAATTTTAATCTCCTGTAGCATTTTTTTATCCTGACTTAATTACATACTGGACTCATGGAGGAAGGTGAGCAGCTGAGTTAAGTTTCACTAGTATAGTTGAGAGTTTTTAACTGAAATATGTTCGACTTGGAGCTGAATGATTATGGTAATAAACCCTTAGGTTGTGAAAGGTGATTTATTCCATATATATGGGCAGAATTATCTGTTTGACAATGATTAGAGCTTGATTACTCTTTCCTTTTCTGTTCTTCTAACACAGCCATTGGGGCGTATGTTCACAAGCAATATATGACAGACAGTATTATCTGATTTATTAAATAGCATATTTACCACTGGGTGGTCAATAAGTATAGTAAAATTGAACAACAATAATAAATAGATTAGAAATATTAATATTTTAGCTTTTTGTTTCCTTTTATCTCTCTAATTCTGGAATTTACTGATTGACAATGAAAAATAAGCCTAAACGTCAAGGTAAAGGTTCATGGACATAACATTATTTGTTTACAAGAAATAGAAGTAAGCATTTCTTAGATTATTCTTAAGGAAGTTGAACTTGTCTTAGTGATTTAAGCTTTTTTAACTGACTGAATGGTGATTAAATATTTAACTCTTGAAAAGGTTAGGGGTAGAGACTTTCTACGATGTCACAGCATCGTTAGTTCACTCTATTAGTTAGTGTTTATTTTAATGAAAGACTGATACCTCTGAATGTTGTATTCTGTCCTGATCACCTTGCCAACTGTGCATAAAGACCCCATAGGAATGTGCTACTGGGTGGGCAATGTGGGGCTTGGACTCATAATGTGCTTTATATATGTGACCCACTGCAGTAATCCAAACTTTTAAGAGTCTGAAATGTGTATTTTAAAATAAAATCAGTAAACTCTGAGCAACCCATATGGTTCCCTGGTTAGCCAAAGGTGTGCTGCATGTCAGCTCAATAGGCAGTTAACCTCAGGCCCAAATAAGATAATTTATAGCTGTATTTTGATGGTCACTTTTACAAGTACAAAGCAAATAATTGGGTCTATTTGGTCATTAGGCATAATAAAGTAATAGAAATAGAGAGAAAAAACAGCAGTCATAAAACATATACATATGCCCAGAATACATACATTACATTGCAATCATATATTCTGCATGTATATATGGGCTGTAATGGAAAACAGTTTTGATCCCTGAAAGCACCATGTGAATATTGGCTGGACAGAGTTTATCAGAGAGAGAGAAAAGCAGCCAAAATCCAAGTTAAACTAAAGATAATCAGAAAGGATGAAGAAACATTCCTTAAAACAAGTTAGAAATATCAGAGTAACGTCTGGCCTCCTACAGGGAAAAACTGAAGCAATAAAAGTCAGAGTTTAACTCATTTTAACAACGTTTTTCATGGATTCATTCTGCTGTACTGCGCCTTTAAGAGACACCGGAAGTGCTTGTGACGCGCTGGACGTGCGACCATTCAATGTGACCTGCCCACATCCTCTGTTTATGTTTTCTCCGTAATTAAGAACATTTAATTAAAAATGTTTCTCACCAGCGTGACCTGTGAGTATTAGAGAGATTCTATGGATGCAGCTGAAGTTTATGTTTTATTCTTGGCTTTAAAACAGACTGTTTCGGTTGATCACGTGGACGTTTACTCACCTTTATGTGTTTGAGTTAGCATGTTAGCATGTCTGAGCTAGCTGCTTGGATATTTTCTACCACTGTTTTTATAAGTAGATATATTTTTATGCTGCTAAAACATGTAAACGCGGCTTAAATGTTTATAGTAAACTTATACTGTTATAAACCCTGTTGTTTCCAGACTTGATAATAAAGTTCACCTTTTGCTCTTTTTCAGTGGCTAAAGCTAAATCCAAGTAAGTGTATCTACTCTATATATTTCTATGCATTTCATTTATTTTCTCTCAGGTTTAACTAGAATTGCCATCTTTTATAAATTAAAATAACAGAAACATGCGGCCTGAGCCCAACTAACGGCTTTTAGTAAAGATACCTTTAAAGTAAAAGATTGCTTCATATCATAATATATAGTAAATAATAAGCAAGTTATAATCAAGTGCCCTATGCACTACATTTCTTTCAATTCTATTTGGTTTATTTCTATAGGACCAATTCACATCATGTCATCTCAGGTCACTTTATAGATCCAGATCAACCAGATCATCCAGTCAGATTGATTCAAAGTTTTCTATCTCAGGAAAACCAGCTGATTGCATCGACTCATTGACTCTTCAGCAATCCCTCACACTAAGCATGCTTGTAGCGACAGTGGAGAGGAAAAACTCCCTTTGAACAGGAAGAAACCTCCAGCAGAACCAGGCTCAGTGTGAGCGGCCATCTGCTGAGGCCCACTGGGGTTCAAGGAGACAGAAGCAGACATAGAAAAAGAAGCATAGATACAAAAGGCAACCGTCAACCAGCTCCACAGGCGGCCCCGTCCAGGAAACACACAGCCAGGCAGACGAGCTCCGAGCCAGCTCCCATGTCAGAGGATGAAGAGAGCACATCCAGTTAGTCACAGTCAGAGAAACAGGACTACACTGGAAAACAGGCCAAGCTCCAACATCTAGAAACAAAGGTGTTGATGGCAGCAGCACAGCTGATATTTCTCTCCAGGATGGAGTCACAGCCAAACAGGAACAGACCAGATGAAGCTACTATGAGAAAAAGCAGAGAGAGCAGAACGTTAGAGATTGAACTAACAGATTCTGCAGAGTGGGAGAATAGAGATAGAATGAAGCAGAATGATGAAAAAGGGGTCCCTATGTCCTCCAGCAGTCTAAGCCTATAGCAGCAGAACTATAGAGATAGATCAGGATAACCTGAGCCACTCTAACTAGAAGCTTTATCAAAAAGGAAAGTTTTAAGCCTAGCCTTAAAAGTAGACAGGGTGTCTGCCTCACAGACTAAAACTGGTAGTTGGTTCCACAGGAGAGGAGCCTGATAACTAAAAGATCTGCCTCCCATTCTACTTTTAGAAATTCTAGGAACCACTAGTAAACCTGCAGATTGAGAGCGAAGTGCTCTGTTAGGAACATAAGGAACAATCAGATCTCTGATATCAGATGGAGCTTGGCCATTTATCCCATTATGGCCTTTATCCCATTTCCCATCAAACATGCTGCAGCATCCCCAGCAACAAAACCCCACAGGCTGATGCTGCCGCCACCATGCTAGACAGTAAGGATTGCGTCCTTAGTCTTGAAAGCCTGACTTATTTTTCTTTCAACATATTTTAGGGTCATTTTGAAGTAAATGTGGTTATAACTAAGTGCTGTCATCATAGAGCAATGATGAAATAAATGAGGGTTAAAGGCAATCAGTATCCATTCTGTAATATAAGTCTTTGTTAATATCTAACAGCCTAATCCAGAGGAACGTTTTCCTACTGATGTGAGCAGAAAATCATTTTGTTTTAACTTTATTCCTCCGATTATGGATCCAGGACTTCTTTAGTTTTTCTCATCTGAGTGAGAAAGTTTGGGTTTTCTTTCTTACCTTGAATAACTGGTGAGACACTAATATTTAATGCAACAATAAAGATAATCGTTTTTGGATTCAGCAACTCTTTAAAAATAATTATTTTTAAAAACGATCTAGAAATAAGTAAAAAAAGTCTTAAATTAAGTGTATTTACCCTTAATTTGAGTAAAATAAGATAATTAGATAAAATGCACTTGAAATAAGACAATGTAATTGTGTTTTCTTATTTTAAATGTAAATTGTCTCGTTCCATTGGCAGAGTGTCTCTTTTACCTCCTCAATTCAAGAACAAATGCACTTATTTTAGGAAAAAAGACTTCTGTAGATTTAGCTTTTTTCCAGTGTGCAGCATTTTGTATAAATACGTTTAAACTCTGAGCAGCAGTTATAGGTTAAATAAATGGATGAAATGAATCTGCAGTGTGGATGACGCTGAGAATGTCTGTTGTTCTTTCAGGACCATCCTGGTGCAGATGGTGAGCGCTGCCGGGACGGGATACTTCTTTAACACCAAGAGGAACCGCCTCAGAGACAAACTGGTGCTGCGGAAACACGACCCGTTTGGTAAGATGGCCGAACGGCGAGCTGCATCGTTAGCATTCAGTTTAATGGAGACTAAAGGATTACAGGGTTATTTCTGCTAAAGCTCCTGAAATTGTCCAACAGTTTTTTTAAGCTTTCAAACATTCTCTGTTGGGGGGGGGGGGTCAGAAATACAGGCAGCTGACTTCATTAAGTGTTTTTAAATCAAAAATGCATGTTTTCTGGTGGAAAGTTCGGTCCTGTTGGATTACAGAGATCTGTGGTTGAACTTTTGTCTGGGTGTTTTTTCCACCTTAGTTTGAAGAGATCCTGAAAACTCATCCGTCTGACCTAACGGTCAGAGCGCCGCTGTGCTGATTCAGCTCCGACCACACAGGAGTCTTTGCTGGAAAAAGTCAACATGTCGTAAAGCCTGAAGGAGCTTAACAAAGGCTTCCTAAGATAATCTCTCACATGTTGTTCTGCCAGCAGCTGAGTGACGCTCTTTAGATGCAGAGTGGGAAATATGACTTTTGACGCACCAAAATCCTTTCAGTAAAACAGAAAAACATGTTTTGTGTTCAATTCAACAAGTTATTATTTTAACCACTTGTTCCCAGTCCTCAGTTTGAGAGGCAGAAACCTGTATTATATCAAAGGTTAGGTATAGGTCAGAGGTCAGCAGCCCAAACTGCTCAAAGAGCCATATTGGACCAAAAAAATAATAAATCTGTCTGTAGTCGCAAAAATGTAAAAGTTTTCTATCAGCCTCGTCTGGAAACACGGCTCTAAGTGTTTTATCCCACTATAGAGAAGGACTATATGGGCTTAAATATATAACAATAAACATTCATGATTAAATGTTGATCCTGGAGCAAAGGTCACATCATGAGGTGAGGGAGGAGCAGTGAACGCTCTCACCACACGGTTTAGGTTTGGTTGCATTGATGAAACGATAGAAACAGGATAAAGGAACCTTTCTATGGTGGATGTGTTTCTGTTGGGAGGAGCTGATTGAGGAACCAGCAGGAAGTGACATCATCAGAGCAGAGCTCTCTAACCCTGAAATCCCACATCCTCCGTCACCAGCGTTCCTCTGTTGGATTTAGATTTTTAGGATTTGAGGAAAAATGGCAGAAAGTTCCCATCCCTGCATCAGAGCTCTACCTGTTCGATCTGTGGACAGTTTTTCATCCTAGCAACCAAACTAGCAGCAGTAGTGGAGTTTGGAGATGCAATCCATCCCTTAAATCTATCTTTTCTCTCCTTTAATTTGTCCAGAAGTTCTGCAATCACACCTTTTCTCTCCGTCCCAGCTTGGTGGTCGGCCGCTTATTTAGCCTTCCCTGGAAATGCCTTTCCTAATTTTTATTTTTTGCCAAGCTCTCATTCCAAAGCAGACATGCAGGCGATCCTTCCTGATTGATAATGAAAGCAAGTGATTCGCTCCATTCTTTGAATCCTCTGTTCACATCAACTATCTTCCTTTTTCCCTCTGGGATCCATGGAGACACTCCTGCAGCTTTGTTAGCCTGGCGCCGCGCCGCTAACGCTGTCTGCAGGTTATGACCACTGATCTCTATGGCTATGATGCTAATTATTGTTTACAATTATTTATCATACAAATGTTTACAGCATTCAAAAACATAATTAATTAAAGTTTGACCTGCTGTACACCATATAAAAAAAAACAAAAACGATTTTCATAAAATTTTGAAAAAGCTCCAGAGAGCCGCAAGGGGGGGGGGAACTAAAGAGCCGCGGGTTGCCGCCCCCGGTATAGGTGAACTGAATATCACGTCACTCTGGTCTTCCACTAACAGGGATATTATGGTCTGAATGGGAGTCGATGGAGCTTCTGTGGCTTTTGTTTCTCATGGCAGACAAGGAGAGGAACGTTTATGACATCACTGATTGGAGAAATGATGCAGAAAAATCTAAAGGAAGGAAATAAAGTCTGTCTCCTCAGTCTGACTCTAACATGGATAAACCATCACAGCAAGAGAAAGAAGGTTTAACACCTGGAAAAGTTCTAACATTATTTAACCTTCATCTGAAATCATCTCTGAATAACCGACCATTGGATCTGTAATGTTTCTCCATTGGAGCGGCTTTTCCTCATCTTGTCTTTGTGTGTTTATGCAGTTCTTCAAACTCCAGCGCTAATAAACGTCATTCTCAGCCTCTCCTCCTGCGTCTGTGTCTTTGCAGTGAACAAACACGTCTTATTCTTGGAGAAGAGGAAGATCAGATCGGTTTGATGCACCAGCCTCTGAAAAGACACTTTTATTCACAGAGATCATATAAAGCTTTGGCTGGGAGACGATTCTGATTGGCTGCTGTTCAATGGAGGATTTCATGGTTTGAGGAAAACATCTGTTAGAGTTCAGCATGACGCTGAAAGAATGAAAACGGACCAACAACAGTGTCTGGATGTATTTAATATTTCAATCTGCTCCTTCCGTCGTGGGAAATTATGTGGGTTTAAATGCAATAAATGATGCTTGAATACTTTCTACTGTGTTTATTGAGAGTAGCTGTTATCTGCAGAGGGTTTCAGTGTCAGAACAGCTCCGCCGGCAGGTCCCGCTTGAACGGGAACGACGTCTGGGTGCCGACAGTCTGCACGCTCAGCGCCGCCACCTGATTGGCCCTGCGCGCCATCTCCTCCAGAGGCATGGCCGGGTGGTGAGCCATGTAGAACGCCAGCGCTCCGATGAAGCTGTCTCCAGCTCCCTGCAGAGAAACAGAACCGCGTAAAATAAATAATTACTCTGAGCAGCGAATAAATGGTTTGGCCAGGCCGAACCAGAATGATAAATATTACATTTGGTGAAGGTTTAATGACTGTTATTTATTTAATTAGAGTGTTAAAAGCCAAAATGATAAAATGTTTAATTTTAGGAGATGGAAAAAAAGCAACAGTTTGATATTAAGCATCTTCCTCATGTTATTCAATCTAAACATGAATCTGTTTAAAGCTGTTTTTTTTAAAGCACAATAACTCCAGATTGAACGTTACATAAAAATGAACTACTTCCTGCAGACATGCCAAGTTTGCAGGAAGTTCCAGGAGTCTCCCTGATATCGATAGTTGTTCCCTGATGGCCGCCACTCGGATCGGTCTATGGCGCCCGAGGCAGAAAGGTCCATAAAAGTCCACAAAAAACGTGTCAATATTCCTCCATGCTGCTCGTCCAATGTATTCCAAGTGTCCTGAGTGGGTAGCGTCCATAATTCACTCGAAACGAAGTCATTTAGAATGTTTTTAGAGCATAAACAGTAGTGTATAGGATTTCCTAAAAGCGAGTTCATGAGTCTACGGAAACCGCGGCAGACCAAACCAGATGAAAGACCTCCATTATTTGAATGTCAGCAGACAGCAAGAAGCCTCCCAGATCTCCAGATGCATTTGAGATATCAAAAAAGTACTCCAGAGTGTTGTTCAGCATGGGGGTGAGTAGAAAATGAAGGCTGATCATGTTTTGGGTGTACTATTCCTTTAAGTCACTGGTGAAAAATCTCCAGAAATGCAGGTAAACATTGTTATCAGCAGTAGAAAACAACTTTAGCTTTTAGATCAGCTATTTTCAGAGGAGAGAAAAAAGCTTCAATCTAACAGCATGAAAACTAAAGGAAGGCGTTTGAGCAGTAGGGGGCGCTGTGGCTTTTATCTGCTGCTTCTTTAAACCAACAGCTGGTTAAAGAAAGGAGGGAAAGAATCCATCACTCAGCTTTTTCTGAATAAAACATCACTAAGAACTTTATCATTTAATGTTTGATTTCCTAAAATCTCAAATCAAAAACTATGATTTAGATTAATCATGTTTGTTACTGAAAAAAATGTCCAGCTGTACTAAAATAATCTAGGATTAGGAAAGGAAGTAATGGCAGCTTTGTACTACAAAGATCTCCATAAACGACGACTTCCGTTCTTTGATCATCTTAGTTTTCCTGGAAACACCAAGCTTCTCTGCTACAGGCTGTGTTTCTGATTTTTCCTTATAAATCCTCCTTTTTTTCCCCATCTTGGTCTATTGATAACGATGGAATGTGCCGTCTGCACCCTGGAGGGGCTTGTCTGCTGCGGCGGTGGGGGGGGTCTATGCTGGGAAAGGGAGCAGTGGTATGTAGGGACACGCTCATGTTTAACCGCAAACGGCCCCACAACGCTGGTTCTCACAAGCCCGTTCCATTACTCATCACTTCGGCTCTAAACAGTTCACCCCCCCCCCCCCCCCCCCCCATCAGAGTAATCCTTTTGTCTGGGGATAAGGCAAGGCGGTGAAATAAAAAGCACCAATGGTGATCAGAAAGGACAGAAAGGTTCTGACAGGCTTCTGTGTTCTCAGCATCCAAACCTTGAGCTGATTTGACATTTAAAAGGCAATTATTTCTGCCCCCCCCCCCCCCCCCCCTGCTTGGACTACTGGGATGCTGGAAAGAGTGACATCAGAGATGAAACATTTCTCAGGCCTGCTGGATTTCCACTTTTAAACTCAGGGCCTGTTTACATCTGTCTGCCCACTGGGCCGCTGCCTGCAGGGAAAGGACCCACGGTTCAGACCTGGACGTGTCCCACTGGGCCAGGCCGCTGCCTGCAGGGAAAGGACCCCACGGTTCAGACCTGGACGTGTCCCACTGGGCCAGGCCGCTGCCTGCAGGGAAAGGACCCACGGTTCAGACCTGGACGTGTCCCACTGGGCCAGGCCACTGCCTGCAGGGAAAGGACCCACGGTTCAGACCTGGACGTGTCCCACTGGGCCAGGCTACTGCCTGCAGGGAAAGGACCCACGGTTCAGACCTGGACGTGTCCCACTGAAAGGTGTTGCAGCTGAGTGGACCTGAGCGATCCCCTCTGCTCCACTTAAAGATGGATGAAGATCTAAAGTCGCTGTTACTTGTTATTGTCTGTTATTTATATAACCTCAGCGTTCTCCACGAGTCCCGCTCAGTTTAATCCACCTGCTGACAAGTCGCTAATCTGCCTTCCATAACTAGAAGCTTGGTCTGTTCACACTGACAGGGTGGGGCTGGAACTGGTTTCTGTTCACTGAAAGAAACGTCTCTGTGGTATTTTAAGGGATCTATATTTGATAAGAATAGGAGCAGATTTGAAAGATGAGGAAAACTTTTCATCAGGTTGTTTTAATGTGAATTAATAAATTCTTCTTTAAAGAAATTTGTATGTATATATATATATATTTGTTTTTTCAGGGGTTATAAATATAACACCCCATACACTGGAAAATAATTCAAAACTTCTTAAAATAAGTGATTTTACCCTAAAAACAAGATAATTAGATAATATGCATTTGAAATAAGACAATGCAAATGTTTTTTTCTTATTTTAAATGTGAATTGTCTCGTTCCACTGGTAAAATTTCTCACTTTTCTCCTCCGTTCAGGAAAAAATGGAGACATTGGCCTCTACACTGCAAAAAAAGTGACATTTTTTGCAGTGTAGAGGCCACTTTTAGCAGCTGGACAGGATCTATATTTGTCTCACCTACTGTACCACCCAGAGAGCTGGATGAAAGTCCGTAGTTCCCACTGGACACCATTTATCATGTTTCACAGGAACACCTTAAAAATAGCTTTCTGTCCCGCTGCAACAAGGACCTTTACAGACTTTAATTTACCCTGACAATACTTAAAGTATACCAAAAGAAAAATTACATTTTGTTTAGTGGGAAACAGATATGACAAAACCCTGTGACCCCCCCCCCCCGTGTCACAAGTGTAAGATTATCTCACTACATACTCATCACGCGGGGAGCTGATGTCTTATGTTATTGAGAAATATCGATCAGGTAGCGGAAATAAAAACCCTAAAATTCTGCACATAGATTCCAGTAGAATGCAAAGAAAAAAACTTTCATCCAAGGGGAAAAGTTTGTTGCAATCCTTTAAACCGGTTCTGACCAATAATTCTCTTCCTGATCTTTTATGTTGAAAGGTTCTGGGAAGCAACGTGATTTAACTCAAACTTTTTTACACAACATGGGATATCAGGAGTGAGCTGCCATACGGGGAAAGAGATGATTTGATATCTGTAGTGCTGATTTATAATCTCTAGATAACAGAAACTGGAAGGACTAAGGATATTATCTATTTCAGCGCAGCAGCAGAGACAAAGGAAATACTTGGAAAGTTGATGTCACAGATTTAGCCTGTTAGCACATTTAAAGCAGCTAGAGCTGGCGGCCCCATTTCCAGACAATATTTATCTGCAGCTTTGCTGTCTGGGGTTCAATCCCCGACCCTCAGACTTCTTCTGAATGTCTTCTCTCCTCCTGCTCCCACGTCCTGATTGCTGAGTATTCAGTTGAACCAGGCTGGATTCCACATACTGAAAGCAACTGGACTTGCTGTTCTTGTTTGAGATGATATTTGATGCAAATAAATGCTGCTGACCAGGCGGAAAATAACTTATTTATAATTTCAAGGAACTGGGTCTATAGATTTGGCCAAAAAGTGTCCGTTTGTCTGCAACAGACTTTCCTTTTGGTTCTAGAATAACTGTGCTACGTAACTGAAGCAGCATGAAGCTACGGGACCATGAATCCTTCCTCTGTCTTCTTCAGTGAGACCGGCATCTGACGCTCCTGGATGAACTGAATGAAGCTCAGCAGGGATGACAAGCGCTGCCCCCCCCTTCAGCCCCCCACCAATGCCCTCGACACACTTTGGCGAAGGTTAGATCTGGAGGCCTGTCAGTCAAATGACACAAACACTTGCTGCGGATGAGCGTGACGCTCTCGCCGTCCGTCCGCCGTGTCTTGACCTGCGCTGCCTTTCGTCTGCCGCTGCTCGCTTTCACACAGCAGCAGGAATTCATGATGGCAGCCGCCTTTGTGACGACTAAGAGGATAAACAAAGTGCGGTCGGAGAACTTTTCTGCAGCAGTTTGTTATAAACTGTCTCCAGTGAGATAAATCTTAGCAAAGTTGCTAAATCATGTGCTGCTGACAATTCTTTAATTGGAGGAGTTTATTATTTATCAGAGGGAGGATCCTCCTGGTTGGATCAGAGTCAGAAACATATGTATCATAAAAATTCTATATAACTGGAATGAAAATATAACCAGGAAGGGGAAAAATTTAAAGATGAATCGTTTAGCAAAATGCTTCTAAAAACATCAATATGCTCTTATTTGATTGAGCAGAGGTGATCAACCACCGTCCAGATCAACTGTTTTATATGTGTCCCTGTTCAACTGCAGCTAAATCACTGCCTGACTTATTCCTTATCATTTTATTCCTTTCTGTAGGGGGATTGTAATAAATCATTCTTTGCATTCAGTCTTAAACCAATGGAGGAGCTAAAAACTCACAATATTTGTTCTACTAACTGCGGTGCCACAGAGACTGTTAATATCTGATTTATGAAAACTAGACCAGAATGAAACTGGTCAGGAGGCTGGCTAAGGGGGCTGCAGGAATGTCTAACTGGTTTTCTCCCATTGCTCTAGTCTAAGTAGAACACAGATAGATGAAACTGCCATGACTGCAGACAAAGGGAACATAGAAGTTTTATAATCAGAAGAACCCCCCCCCCCACGCTTTGATGGACATGAGCTCTTTGCAGAAATGAAGCTCATAGGTGCCACAGCATGGTCCCCACTGAGAACTAAGGAAAATGTAGATGTGAAATAGAAAAAACCAAAACGCTGTGAACCTCTCCGGGCTCCACAGCTCCCCTCCTGAGATCCTGACTGCCGTTCTTGGGTGACAGATGGAGCTGCATTCAGTTCACTCCTGGCCTACTGCCTCTGTCAATGAAAGGCTCCCCGGGGAGAACGGAGACCAACTGAGGGGCAGCCATGACTCACATCAGCTTTCACGCCCGGAAGCTTCCTGCAGCCCTCAGCCGAGGACTCGGAAGTAACGAGGGAGGGAGACTCTGAGATCAAACACATTTAATTGGACCAATTAGGCTCCTCTTCCTCCGTTTTTTATCTTCGCCCTCTTTTGTGAACAACACAGATTGAGTGACATGACTGTGAAGTGGCAGAGGTGGTGTCTAACATCTGTATTACTGAGCAGCAGCTGGCGGGTCACATGCAGCCCACTAAACGTGGTGATCTGGCCAAAATGCTTCAGGCTTCCAGGAAGGAATCCGCTCCTTCAGTCCTGCTCTCTTTGGAGAAGACCGACAGCGATTGGCCACAGCGGACCCACTGGGCCACTGTAATGTCTGGTTTAGACAGCACTGTCTACCTTCCAGACCTCCCAGGGCAGCGGAAAGCAGGGCCACCCAGGTCCTGCAGAAGTTACGGGGCTCTGGGTGGGTGTTTGTGCTCCGTCCACACAAAACAGCTGCAACTCTGATCTCAGCCAGGAAAAACCTGATCTCAATTGGAGACAAAAGCGGCGGGGTAGACCCACAGTCGGGTGATTTGCTTTGGTATTTATCCAGATTCATGGCCCTGACTCAGACCATAATCGCTCCTCTTGTGTAAAGTGTTATTCAGACACATGCAGACGGAGAAGATAATGAAACAGTGCATGTGAGAAGGGAGGCAAATGATTTTGCACCCACATTAGCACTCGATTAGCACCACACTGGATCACTGAAAAGTTAGAGAAAGCCTTTTTAAATAAGAGGGAAAACAGCATAAGGGAAAATATAGAATTTTAATCAAGCACTTATAAAGAATGAGACAAGTATGAATGGAAATGGGCAGTGAAGGTCAATAGCTTCAAATATGATCTGTAGGGACAGAGGGAACCAGGTGAAGACCCGAAACGTTTCCAAAACATGTCAGACTGACTGATTCTGTCACAGCGCAGTGTTTCCAGTTGCTTCCAAAGGCGCACAAGCTGGAAGTTACAGGTCTAGCGCCCCTAGTGGCAAAAGGTTCCCCAACTTCTACAGTAAATCGTGTTTTATTGTGTCTTAAAATGTATTTCATTATTTCTCAATATCTTAAAGTGTTCTTTTAAAAGAAGCAAACAAAACAAAAATAAAAGCATTCAATGAATTAATCTAGTGCTAAGTTTATAACACCAAATAAAACAACAAAAAATATGAAAATGAAACTGCATCTGTAACTTTGTTCATGTAACTAGATTTGGCCTAAAAAATACAAAGTCCATTTCAGATAAATTTAGTAAATGAACTAGCATAGTAAACTAGCCCCGCCCACCAGCGGCCAGGATCATTTTTGCTTGCAGTGGTCTAGCCTCCATCAATGTCTCAGGCCCTAGAACTGGCCGGCCAATCACAACGCAGAGATGAGTTTTGAATTTCTGATGCAAAGTGGGCGGGGTTTTGAGGGCGTGACGACAAAGCTGCGCGACGCTGGAGAAAACACAAGGAAGATGGCAGCAACTATTGAACAGTTCTGGTTTGACTCAGCTTCTGAATCAGTTCTGGAAGGATTAGACTCGGAGTTTTCATTGAAACATGAGCAGGAAGAGGCTCTACGCTCATTCATTTTATAGAAGGACTTATTCGCCGTTTTACCGACACGCTGTTTGTTTCCACTCCCCCACCAGCTTCCTGTGGCGCTTCTTACGTCACAGTCAGTTAATCTCATTGGTCAGAGCGTTGGCCAATAGGCACAGACATGGTTTGAAAATAACGCGTTGTTCTCATCAACAATCTTCCGATGTCTCATTCATTGGGGCCAGACTAGATTAGACATTTAATCTCACATTTAGTCTGGTTTATCAGGCTATAAATTAACCTTTATTCAGGTTGATGATGTAAACAGACAAAGAACCCTACAATCTGTCCTTTATCCACCAATCTAGAAAAAAGAATCATATTTAAGAGCAAAATGTGATTTAAATGAATATAGTTTACACTGAAAAATAAATAATTCTTTGTGTAAATCCTTTGTTTCTAGATGTTGGAGCTTGGCCTGTTTTCCAGTGTAGTCCTGTTTCTCTGACTGTCACTAACTGGATGTGCTCTCTTCATCCTCTGACATGGGAGCTGGCTCGGAGCTCGTCTGCCTGGCTGTGTGTTTCCTGGACGGGGCCGCCTGTGGAGCTGGTTGACGGTTGCCTTTTGTATCTATGCTTCTTTTTCTATGTCTGCTTCTGTCTCCTTGAACCCCAGTGGGCCTCAGCAGATGGCCGCTCACACTGAGCCTGGTTCTGCTGGAGGTTTCTTCCTGTTCAAAGGGAGTTTTTCCTCTCCACTGTCGCTACAAGCATGCTTAGTGTGAGGGATTGCTGAAGAGTCAATGAGGCGATGCAATCAGCTGGTTTTCCTTAGATAGAAAACTTTGAATCAATCTGACTGGATGATCTGGTGAACTGGAAAGTGACCTGAGATGACATGATGTGAATTGGAGCTATAGAAATACACTGAATAGAATTGAATGTATATAGTTGTGTATTAGGGGTGGAACGGTTCACAGAATCCACGGTTCGGTTTGGTATATGTTGATTGTTAGCCTGACATGTTGGTCGTGTTGCCGTTAGCATAAACAAAACGTGTTGCACAATGCTTGCTCACTGTTGCACTTTTATCCACAGCTTTCTTCCCGCCGTCATCGTAGGTCACTCTAAATGCGAAGTGGTCCCATACAGCAGACCTATAAAGTGCTGCTGGCGCGTCTTCCACCTCCTGTTCTTTCCCACTCGCCATACCCACACAATTCTCCACAACAACTGATTTTTTTCTGCTACACCCGGCTACGCTGCTTCGCTTCTTCTTCTTGTTTACTACTGGTGGTTAGCTTTGGTCGCAGTACCGCCACCTTCTGCTCTGGAGTGTAAACGCTTCGCCTATGAGAAAAAGGAGCAGCGCATGAACAGAATAAAACACACGCGAACCGAACCGAGACAGTCAAACCGAACGGTTCGGACGGTTTTCATAAACCGTTCCATCCCTATTGTGTATATATGTATAAATATTTTTGTGTATTTGAATATTGGATAAAAAACAAGTTAAACAGGAAGGTTACTCTGCCTTAAGTAATTTCAGTCCAATTAGAGGGACAGAGGGTATGAAAAATAAGTTTTACTTCTTCATATCCTTTAATCGATGGCATTTCTCTGGCTGTTTATACCCACAGGTTTATATGTGGAGGGTTTTCTTTCTATTTATGTTCACGTTAATTTAGTTAGTTCAGAAATTGGTTTGATTGATCTTAACTAGTCCCTTTTTTGTGTGTATTTGGTTGATTCGTTTATTGTTGTTAGTCAAATGTCTGTCTGGAAAATTGTCTGAAATCAATTACTATTCATTCATTCATTGATTAATTGATTGATTGATTAATTGATTAATTCATTCATTGATTAATTGATTGATTGATTAATTGATTCATTCATTCATTGATTAATTGATTGATTGATTAATTGATTCATTCATTCATTGATTGATTGATTGATTGATTGATTCATTCCTATCCCTTACCAAAGCTGCTGTAATGAGATATTGAGTTATATGAGTTATTCTTATTTCTTAATTGATTCCCGTAGTTCTAAGATCTTCAGCTTTTCTGACGATCTTTTTGTTCCTGTCCTCCTTTATCCCCCCCCCCCCCTCCCCCCCCCCCCCCCCCCCCCCCCCCGGGCAGCTCTGCTCCCCAATAGGACGGCTTCAGTCCTGCTGCCAGTTCTGCACTTTTTATGCTCTTCTTATCCGTCATTTCTGCACATTTTGCTTCTTCTACTGGAAATCTCTCAGCTCACCCCCCCCTCCTGCCTGTTTTTGTGGTTTTATAATTAATTTACGTGGCAGACATGATGTAGTAAACCGCCTTAGATTTGCTCACCTTGGTCAACAGTAAAGTGAAAAGCGAAGGGCAGGAAAGGACTAAGAGAAATAAACCCATAGTCTCAGATACTTTTATGTTCATAAAATCAGCTGATAAATACTTTTATTTGTAGATTAATCAGATGAATAACTACGGCCATCTGCTCCCGCTAACCTTTTATCCTGAACTCCCCCGATCACACCATCATTAGGAAAGTTTACTCCCGTCCCGCAGGAATCCCTGGGATTTTGTGACCCGTGAGAATATTAGTTATAAACTTAGATTTAGAAAACATTTAATGTCATTTTGTATACAGAGTTTATATAAAAGAAAATGTTGTTTTTTTACAGCTCTCATGACATTTCCATTTTGTTAAAGTACAGCAGTGATCAAATGTAAACATGGTGGGAGAAAAAAAAAAACCCTCCACTCCTTCATGAGACGTTTTCCCTGATCCTCCAAACTAGAATTCCTCTGTTTGCTGCACATTTCCATTTATTTCCTTTATTTTTTAAAGAATCATGCTTTAACTTTCATTACAGCGTGTTGCTCCAGCCGTGGCACCAAGCGGAGGCAGTAGCTGTGGATAAAACCGCAGTTCAGTATTTTTAACCACAATTCTTTAAAAATGTGATTCTCCTGAAACAACAGGAGATAATCATCACAGCCTCCACTGGTGAAGTGAAAGATAACGACCCGTTTTACCGTTTGCCTCTGAGAAAAAACAAAAAACACTAAACAAAACAAAATCCACTTACTGGAAGACGGATTATGATGTCCAAAAATTTAAACACAGTAAGATTTATGAGCCTATCAAAGAACAGAAGACGTGTTTAATGGGGGCAGACCACAGCTTTCTGCTGACTGATGCAGGCCTGAGGGGTGAGTCATGTAGGGGGGGGTCATTATGAAGGTTAGCAGTGGCAACAGATTGAAAGAAATTTGGGGTTCTTGGAAAGTGATGAGTTGATGCTGCTGTTTGCTTCAGACGCTGAACCTCCGTCACTCTATGTGCTGCTTTTTTCCCTCTGTCACTAAATCTGCTGCGGTTTAAAAAGAACATCTCCGATTCTTGTAAAAGTTTAACTCCAGCAGCTTAAGGCCATGACTGCAAAATAAAAGTCCCAAAGGAAACTATCGGCATTAAAACCATTGCACAATAACAACATTCCCCCCCTCCAAGTCTGAATGAATGCGATTAACAGCAGCGAGCGATGACGCGTTCAGCGGCAGGAAACATCGAGCCCAGGCCTGTGTGACGAAAACAAACCGCAGAGGCCGGCGTGAAATGACTCAACGACTCTTTTAAAGATTAGAATCAGTCAGAGGAACACCTAACTACACCAGAGCAACGGATCAGAGAGCCATAAATCTACAGACTTCCTGCTCACTGGGACAAAACAATCATTTCTGATTTCCTATAACAGTAACAACACAGATGCTCTATGAGGTTTGATGGAACTGTTTACTTTTCTTTGAAGTTAGGTGGAAAGTGACTGAAGAGGCTGAAAGCTTTATGGAAAGATTAAAAACAGCTTAACTTACTGCTGATATGTCCTCCTACCTGAATAAGATTAACAATCTAAACGTGATGCACACCTTCGTATTTTTACATTAAAATCATTTCCATAAGTCACTCAATATTTTTTTTCCTTTCTTTATTCTGACGTATAATTTCAATAATCTCTTGCTGATTTCTTGAATTCATTACCTCATACTTTGTTACGCCTAAATAAAACTGGGTGCAAACATTGCCTATAAGTGTTACGGTTAGTTTATAAGACAATATTTCCAAGAACACCATGGTGGTGGCAGCATTATGCTGTGGGGATGGGAAGCTGGGCGGAGCTGATTAGAAGCTTTATAAATACATCTCAAGTCTCCGCTAAGTGCGGAGGCCATTCCCCCCGTCCTGCTCTCCCTCCGCTGGCTGGTGTCGGGGCTGACCGGTGCACTGGTGGAGCTCGGGGTCTGGGGGCGGATGCCCGGGGGGCTGCTGGCTCATTCCTGGCGGCCTCTCCGCTGGCCCCGGCCGGCCGGGGCTTTGCTGGGGCTCCTGTCTGGGGGTCGGGCGCCCTTGGGGCCTCGGATCCCTGGGGCCCGGGACTGGATCCACTTCGGGGTGGGGCTGGCTGTTGTTCGGGGATTTTTGGTGTCGGTGCCGGTGCCTTCTCTACGATGCCGGTTCCTGGGCGGTGCTTTTTCCTATGCCGGTTCTGTGGTATCGGTTCGGGGGGAGGGGAGCTGCGCGGCATGGTGGGGTGCGAGTCTTTCGTCTTGTTTTGGGCTCCGGTTTTTCCGCTCGCATTTCTCCTCTTGCATATTTATTTTAATTGTAATTATTAATTTATTAATAAATTTATTTATTTATTTTTTGTTTTCTTTTTCTTCCTCGGTGGGGGGGAGCGATTGCGGGTGGGTCGGTGTCAGGTGTCCACTGTCGCATTGTGGGGGCTCCTTTTTTTTTTTTTTTTTTTGGGGGGGAAATGGCATGTCTGTTTTCTCGGTGGGCGGGCGGGCCTGCGGGGTGGGGGTCCTGCTGGAGGCGCGCCTCTGGTTTGTGGGGGTCCGGGCGGCTCCGGCGGGGGTGGTGTTGGGGGGCCGGTGTGGACGGGCTGGCTGGGCTGATTGGGTATTCGGGTGGGTTTTCCCCGTGGCGGCGGAGCTGCTCTATTACCGCGTGTCGGGGCCTGGTGCGGGCGGCGGCGGGGGGTTCGGGGGGGGGGCGGACGTGTCTGTGCTGCTTTGGCTTCGTCCGGTGGGGGAGCGGCTTTGTGCTGCCCCTCGGGCTGCTGGGGGGGGGGTTGCGCCGACTGCGGTCTGCTCTTCTTGCGGTTTTGCACCGGGCAGCTTTTCTGCTCTTGGGTTGATTCTGTGTGCGGTGTGTTGCATTGCGCGCTGTTGGCGTCAGTCTTGGTGGGGTGGGGCTGCGCTTTTGGCCAGGGGGGTGTTTTGGGGGGGTCCCGCGGCGCTCGCGGCTGGTTCGCGGCGGATGCGCGTGGGCCCCGGCCGCATGCGGGGCCGCCTGTGTGTTCTTCCTGGGTGGTGCGGTCGCGGTGGGTGTTGCGGCCGGTCGCCGGGGCTTGGTGCCGGGGGGCGGGGCGTGTTTCGGTGCTCTGTGGGGCTGGGGCGTTTCGGTCGGTGCCGTGGGGGGACGGTGTTCGGTGCCCGGCCCTACTTCAGGGTGGCCGGCAGCCGGCGGAGCCCGCGGACTCGTCCACGCGGCTCCCCGGGGCGCCGGCATGGCGGTGGCTGGGGGGCTTCTTCTTGGCTGTCTCTCCTCCTCCCTTGGTGGGGGTCTGATTTCCGGGGCTGGCCCCTCCTTGGTGCCTTCGCTCTTGGGGTCCCTTTGGGCACCTGGGGCTTTGGGTCTCCCGGCGCTGGACTCAGTGCTCTGGGGGGGGCGCCTCTCCGGCTCTCCACAACCACTATTGAGCATTTTTTCTATGGTTAAAACTTTACATGCACAAGTTCACCCTCACAAACAACTACAGGTGCTAGGCTTCAGGTACTTAGAGATTCACTTCCAAACAGAAACCCCACATTCATATCTTCAGGTAACACAGAGTACATGTCAGACTTAATAATATTACTTTAGCGATAGTTTCAAGGAGTTGCTTTATTGTATATCTCGTACCGTGTCTTTTGGTTGTGCTGTTCTTTTTTTCATCTCGTTACAGGTGATGAAGCAGACTGAAAATGTTTTGTCATTGTCTCCTTTCTATCTCCTCTTTCTTTCATCTTTTGTCCTTTTTTTTTTCTTTTTCTTTTTCCTTTTTCTTCTTCTGTTTTTCTGCTCTACTTACATTGCAGTGTCCATATAAACTGTAAAACTCCCTGCATAATTATAATAAAGCAATTTATATGCATGAAACAAGTGGAGCAGTATGGCAATAGCCGTACTGCTCCACTTGTGAAAGTAAAATCTGTTGGGCTCCTTTTGGCATCAAGACAATTATTCTTATTGCCACCTTGCCAGACAGGACACTGTAAAAAAAAAAAAAAAAAAAAAAAAAAGCTTTATAAATACTCAGAAAAACTGCAAAAAAATGTTGCTGCAAAAAGTTAAGAACAATGGAGCTAAAAATAGACCCAGAGCGAGAATAGAATGGTCTAAAGTATATGTGTGTGATTGAACGGCCTAGTCAAAGCCCAGGACAAAGGAAAATCTCTCACATATCTAATCACACTTTTCTTCTCTTCTGATGGGCTTCAGTTTGTTGCTAAAAAAAATAAAAAATAGCAGAAACTTCAGAAAGCAGAAAGTTCATCCACAGAAAATGATAACGTGAAAAGGTTTTAGAGCCTCTTAATTTGAAACTAAAATATATAAAACATTAAACACAGACTTTCAGTTTACATGTTTCTATCAACAGATCAGATGTTATTGGAAAAACTATTTAGATTGGAAAAAAGTGTCTTAAAGCTGCCAAAAAGAAAATAAATATGTAGAAGGTGTTCAGATGGCTGGTTGCAGTTTATGTTGTTCTAAATTAGTAGTTCTGTTATTTTTCTATACAGCAATTCAAACAGCAAAGCTGCTGTTGCCATGTTTACTTTCCTTTACAAAAATGCTGAGTCAGCTGAAGAGGTCAGTTTAAATTCTCGTGTAAATCTCAATAATTTGGGATTTTCTGAGAACCCAGAAAGATTCCTGTTGCCATTTATTCCAAATGAACACAAACATTTTCTTTCTGGACCAAAACATTGTAGTTCTGTAGCTTCAATTATGACTTCTTTTTGGAAGAAGTTGAAAGAAAAGAATAATTGTCGCAACGTTTGTGAACTAATAAACCCAGAAAAATGCATCCTGCCTTAAGCCAATAGAAACATTAGCCTCCAATGCAGAAATGTTTCCAACCAATCAAATGCAGTGATGTGTATGAAAGCAAAACAAACATGGCTGAACTGATGGACGTACTGATAGACTAATTTATTCAATCTGTTTGAGCTGGAATTAGGGATGAAACCTTAAAGTGGATTAATCGAGATTAATCGATTAATTAAATAATCGTTAACTGGAGATTCTAAAACGTGCTTTTAGTGACAGAGCGACCCACTTAGAGCAGCAATTATACAAGGATTGTAAAAAAAAAAAAAAAAGTAAATATTTAGTATTTCAGATAAAAATCTTTTTCTATTGTCAATATTCTCTATCCAGAACTCCTTAAGTGGAAAATCTTAAGTTTCACCTGGTTTAATTTCCCACTGGACCTCCTCTGCAGAGCGTTTATTAACAAACATGACGCATGGTTACAAACAGAGGATTGTTCTGACAGAACAATTGATCAGTTCATGAAGACAGAATGCTCCATCAGAATGACGAGGCAGGATGGTCTCCTGACTGGATCATGACACAGGAGTGGAGCATCCCCTCGCACAAATGTTTCATAAGCACACATTAATTTTATAATCATCATTGAATAAACCCAACAATGATTTATCGTTTAACTCCGCTAGTTGTGAAACAAGTCATGAATGTGATTTGTCACAGCTGCTGCTGCTGCGATTGGCTAAAACCTTCACTTTAGAAGCAGGCGCCACTTGGTGATTTACCCAATCAGCTCCATGGATTGAACCGAATGTCCCTCCCTTTTGCAAACGCTTTCCACACGATGCTTTTCAGATAGATGCAGTGGATTAAGATTGAATTACACATATTAACCTGGCTTATGCCAGGTTAGTATCCAATTTTAGATTATCAGCTATGTTGAACGGCTTTAGAAATCAAACGGATTATTCTATCTCTAGGGAACAACAGGCAAAAATAATTAATCCAAAAACAGATTTATCAATTAAGATTTGTTCACGGAACGGCAAACTGAAATTTGCGTATTTTAATATGATGAAATTCAGAAGGAAAAGTCAAAGCGGAGATGCTTCAACAAGGAACGGCATCAGACTGTGTCCTTTTCTTACTGTCGTGTCCACTGCTTTGACTGCAGTCGAAGGTACATGGGTGGAAGTTTTATCCTGTGCCTTGAGCACCACACAGCCCTGGGGTCCCAAAGTGATGATGACCGCTGCGCAGCCTCGCCTCAGCAGCTCCTCTGCAGCGTGATGAGCGTCCTCCACATTATTCACTGTGCAGCCGGTCAGCAGCTCCGCCTGCGAGGAAGCAAACGGCAGAAATCTGTCAGCTTTCAGGTCACCGAGATACGATAGTCACAGGTTAGGAATTAAAATAAAGGGTCAGAAAAACAAAACTACTGGTGGGGGATACTGGGAGGATAAGACAAATACTTGGTTAGGGAAGTTCCCAGAGATAAAACAAGCAGCATGTGTTCTAGAATATGTAGGTTAGTGAAGCTTTATTTTCTGCCTTTTGTCATTAAAAAAAACAACACATTTAAATATATTACAGTTATGTAAACACATCTCTAATTAGTAGTCGCTGCTGTTATGAGTCAGCTTTTAATTACACGGTGGCTGTGGTCCGACAGACCATTGAAACACTCTGGTTTTTAGGTTTTAGGAATCGAACAAACTCAAATTCTCCCAGAGGAATCTTTAAACTCAACGGGTCGCAGAGCCGGAGCGAATCAACATCCAGGAAGGATGAAACCTAATAGCTTCTGTTTGCTATTGTTTCCCCAACAAGCTGCTGTTTTCTGCAGGCTGATTGTTGTAGTTCTTATAAAAAAGCTAAATTAAATGCACAATCTTGTGTTCAGCATGTTTGTAATTTCCCTGCTGAGGTGAGCAGCACTGCAGCATAATTACTAATTATTGCTTCACTCTGCTGGATGTTGAATAGAAGGAAGCAAGAGCTTCATTTAGCTCTAATTATATTAATCATCCATTGCGAGTCAAGTTAACCCTGTTTGGAGGGTTGGATTTAACCCTTTAAAGCCAAAAACATGGCAGAAAATTCCTTTTTTTGTTTTAGACTTTTCATTTAACTTCCTGAGAAATGAGGGGTTAAATTAGATCATTTATTTGCATCAATTTTGATCCATTGGGCATATCTGTATCATATTTAATGTGTTTTTTTGTTCACTACACGTATCTGATTTTGTGAATCTGGATTTTCAAGAACCAAAATATTGAACTCATGATGCAGAGGCCTCCGCAGCTCCCGTATCAGATATGACACACCTGGCTTTAAAGGGTTAAAAAGGATCACAGCTGCAGAATTTTTAGTGTTAAAGTCTTTTAAGTTGCACCGAGAAACAAACAGAGAAATCCTCTTTCATATTTGTCTTACTTTACCGCGACAGAACAACACAATGTTTTCTTTTACAAAATAAAAAGTAAAGCTTTCTAATTCACCCCCTTCAATAAATTATTTTGCACTAATTGCCTTCAGAAGTGAACTAATTAGTAAACAGAGGCTTCCTATAAAAAGGCAGAGCAAGTTTGTTTAAAAAAAGCTGCTCTGGTCCAAATCATTTCCTCCATAAACCTCAATACGCCTTCTACTCAGTGAGTCACGGTGATGGCAGCGCCATGCTGAGGGATGCCGTTACTCAGCTGGAACAGAGAGGATGGAAAGAAGGATGAGATAAAAACAGGACAAACTTGGAGTAGAAATAATGGTAAAGGCTGCAAAAATAATTAAAGCTGAGCTCAAGGTTCACTTTTTATTTTTTTATTTGGAAATCCTCTCTCAACAGCCAAAGCTACCATGGGGTTATTTAGATTAAAGCATATCCAGCTAAAGTGGCCTAATCAAAGTCTAGAGCTAAATCTACAATCAAATCTGAAAAGAAAATGTCCACAGAAACTCTCCGAAAAACTCACAGAGCTACAAAACCTGCTGCTGTTTTTGCTCTGAAAGGTGAATCTGAGAAGTATTGACACAGCGGAGGGAAATAAAGGTAGGAAACTTTTTTCTATTCTTTGTTCTAGCAATAAAAAAAAAAAAAAAGAAGCGCAAACGGATTCTGACACATTTTAATAATAATTTCACATCTTAATGAGTTTTTTTGTGGCTATGATGTAAAAACGCACAAAACAAAGGTACTATTGATAGTTTTGCAAAGCACGATATTCTGCTTTGAAAAAATTAAAATCAATACTGCTAACCTGCAAAGTCAAATGAAAAGTGAGTCAAAGTTAGGCCGGAAATTTTAGTGCACGGTTAATGACGGCTGAGGTATCGCATCTGCTTTATTAGGGAGTCCCACCAAGGACAGGTCCTGTTTGACCTTTTACTGTTTGACCTTTCACCTGTAGCTCACAGCGCTGTTTGCAGAACCCAGAGAGAAAGATTCCCTCTCCAGGCTGCTTCTCACTGAACTCAATCAACACTTTAATGCAACAAATGAGCATATTTGCAGAAACACTAACTGATTCTTTTTTTTCCTTATATAAAATAATGACTGTAAATGCAAAATACATTTACATAATATATCTTTTCTTCTCCCCTTTATTTCCCTTAAAGCATAGATGTTTATATGCAGCATGCTGTTAGTGCTAGTTTCTGAGGAAGGGCTCAAGGATCAAAGAGCGATTTGTACTTTGTCGTCCTAAAGCTTTTCTTTCAGTGCTCTGTCTCCATGAGACACACCTGTGCACGGAGCGCGTCACCTGCAGCATGGGAAGGAAGTGTCAACAGGCAGCCGACACGTGTGTGGATCTTCCCCCGAACTGAGATCTGTCAGAGCGTCGGAGTGAGTGCTGATCTGGGACGGCTCAAAAATAAACTGGTGCTTTCAGAGCCTGCAGCCAACTCGAACGCCAATGGAGAAAAAGAGCCGTTTTGTTAGTCATCAGCTTCACACCAGGGCAGGGAATCAATCTACCTCCCTCTGTGTTCAGAAATATGAGCAGAATTACCGCTCTCTCACTGTTCAGTCATCCCAGTGTGTGTGTGTGTGTCTACGGGCGCACACACACACACACTCACTCACAGACCTGTTCTGGTTAAAGCATATGCACTAAAAATCTGTTGACAGTGTGGGTGTATTTAAAGGAAGGTACGTGTTTCTGCATTAAAAAGAGAAACAAGGCTGTTGTTACAGTTTTGTTTTGTTTTTCTTTTCATTTTCATCACTTCAAAAACTGTAGATGTAGAAATAAACAAATTTTACATTAGATATTAGACACCTTGTTTAAAGTCAGTATTTAGGAGCTGAGCTAACAGGATTACTTAGTTGCAATAAACACTGCATCTGCATTAAAGTGTCTAAGATTTTCTAGGAGGTCAGTTTAAAAAAAAAATCACCTCTTTATTGAATCATCAATTTGATGTTTTCCCACTTGAAAAATCAAGCTGGAAAATGCAGACCTGTCAAGTGACAATCTCCATAATTTGAGAGTCGAGTGACTTGACATTAAGTAAAGAGTAAAGGCCAGAAATCTCTGAGTGCATCGTCTACAATCTGGACCCAACCTGATTTAAAATATTTATAAATTACCGCTTGTTGTCTGAGAACAGTGTCTAACTTCACCTGCTCCTCTTCTCCTGTTAATACGGTAAAGCCCTGGGGAGCGTCCGGCTCCAGGCTGCACGTGATCCAAATGAGCCAATGAGCTGTCAGTCTGGGTTGCTGCTGCTGCTACTTTTAGACACAGCAGGCAAACCTGTGGCAAGCCGGGCGATGGGAAAGAAGGAGAAGACGATGAGAAAAAGAGAGCAGAGAAAGTGTGGACTGCTGGAAGAACTGCGGTGAACTGGTGAAAGAAAAGTGAAATGGCGTGCTCAAAGATGACCCTGCACATTTAGAGGATGTTTGGCTCAACCTGCTGCTGTGAAGCAGGATTCTCCACCATGAACAGAATCAACAATAAATCTGGATCCAGGCTCAGAATGAGCACCTTGATATGTGCTTGAGAATGGCTTAGTCTCCGGTTAAACCCAGGTTTAAAGCCTTGCAGGGCAGCCTAAAGCCCACTGCCAACATTAAGACAGAAAAAATAAAGAACAAATATATAAAATATGTGAATGAGGAAATTGTCTAAATATCAAACTGAATGATTGTTGATCCCTACTTCAAAAAAATCACTTTAGATTTTAAAATGGAAAATGCTCAATTTTATTTTTTTATATTTTCTTATTTAAAAATTCAATCCCCGTTTTGTCTGATCATGAGTTCCCCTCTCAGTCAAAACTATTGATGACTGCCCAAAAGTACAATAACTAAAATAAAAATATTTTACTTTCATCTTGTAATTTGAGCATTTAATTCTTAGGTATTGTATGATTTTCATCTCAAATTAAAAAACAACATAAATATGTTACCTGGAAGTTTGTAAGGAATTAAAATAAATGCAAAATAAAATCATATAATGAACCCGTAACTCTCTAATAATCCCGTTTAAACATAATCAATAAGGAAAAAAAAATACAGGACAAAAATTAGTCAGACTGATTTAATGAATTTTACTTTGTTTTCATCAAGAAACCTACAGGCTGTTCTCTACCTGCAGGCTGTTCTCTACCTGCAGGCTGTTCTCTATGTGCAGGCTGTTCTCTACCTACAGGCTGTTCTCTATGTGCAGGCTGTTCTCTACCTGCAGGCTGTTCTCTACCTACAGGCTGTTCTCTACCTGCAGGCTGTTCTCTACCTGCAGGCTGTTCTCTACCTGCAGGCTGTTCTCTACCTGCAGGCTGTTCTCTACCTGCAGGCTGTTCTCTATGTGCAGGCTGTTCTCTACCTGCAGGCTGTTCTCTATGTGCAGGCTGTTCTCTATGTGCAGGCTGTTCTCTACCTGCAGGCTGTTCTCTATGTGCAGGCTGTTCTCTACCTGCAGGCTGTTCTCTACCTGCAGGCTGTTCTCTACCTGCAGGCTGTTCTCTACCTGCAGGCTGTTCTCTATGTGCAGGCTGTTCTCTACCTGCAGGCTGTTCTCTATGTGCAGGCTGTTCTCTATGTGCAGGCTGTTCTCTACCTGCAGGCTGTTCTCTACCTGCAGGCTGTTCTCTACCTGCAGGCTGTTCTCTACCTGCAGGCTGTTCTCTATGTGCAGGCTGTTCTCTACCTGCAGGCTGTTCTCTACCTGCAGGCTGTTCTCTACCTACAGGCTGTTCTCTACCTGCAGGCTGTTCTCTACCTGCAGGCTGTTCTCTACCTACAGGCTGTTCTCTATCTACAGGCTGTTCTCTACCTACAGGCTGTTCTCTACCTACAGGTTGTTCTCTACCTACAGGCTGTTCTCTACCTGCAGGCTGTTCTCTACCTGCAGGCTGTTCTCTATGTGCAGGCTGTTCTCTACCTGCAGGCTGTTCTCTACCTGCAGGCTGTTCTCTACCTGCAGGCTGTTCTCTACCTGCAGGCTGTTCTCTACCTACAGGTTGTTCTCTACCTACAGGCTGTTCTCTATGTGCAGGCTGTTCTCTACCTACAGGCTGTTCTCTATGTGCAGGCTGTTCTCTACCTGCAGGCTGTTCTCTACCTGCAGGCTGTTCTCTATCTGCAGGCTGTTCTCTATCTACAGGCTGTTCTCTATCTACAGTCTGTTCTCTACCTACAGGCTGTTCTCTACCTACAGGCTGTTCTCTACCTGCAGGCTGTTCTCTATCTGCAGGCTGTTTTCTACATACAGGCTGTTCTCTACCTGCAGGCTGTTCTCTACCTGCAGGCTGTTCTCTACCTACAGGCTGTTCTCTATGTGCAGGCTGTTCTCTACCTGCAGGCTGTTCTCTACCTGCAGACTGTTCTCTATCTACAGGCTGTTCTCTACCTGCAGGCTGTTCTCTATCTACAGGCTGTTCTCTATCTACAGGCTGTTCTCTATGTGCTGGCTGTTCTCTACCTACAGGCTGTTCTCTATGTGCAGGCTGTTCTCTACCTGCAGGCTGTTCTCTACCTGCAGGCTGTTCTCTATGTGCAGGCTGTTCTCTACCTACAGGCTGTTCTCTATGTGCAGGCTGTTCTCTACCTGCAGGCTGTTCTCTACCTGCAGGCTGTTCTCTATCTACAGGCTGTTCTCTACCTACAGGCTGTTCTCTATGTGCAGGCTGTTCTCTACCTGCAGGCTGTTCTCTATCTACAGGCTGTTCTCTATGTGCAGGCTGTTCTCTACCTACAGGCTGTTCTCTACCTACAGGCTGTTCTCTACCTGCAGGCTGTACTCTACCTGCAAGCTGTTCTCTACCTACAGGCTGTTCTCTACCTGCAGGCTGTACTCTACCTGCAAGCTGTTCTCTACCTACAGGCTGTTCTCTACCTGCAGGCTGTTCTCTATCTACAGGCTGTTCTCTATGTGCAGGCTGTTCTCTACCTGCAGGCTGTTCTCTACCTGCAGGCTGTTCTCTACCTACAGGCTGTTCTCTATGTGCAGGCTGTTCTCTACCTACAGGCTGTTCTCTATGTGCAGGCTGTTCTCTATCTACAGGCTGTTCTCTACCTACAGGCTGTTCTCTATGTGCAGGCTGTTCTCTACCTGCAGGCTGTTCTCTACCTGCAGGCTGTTCTCTATGTGCAGGCTGTTCTCTACCTACAGGCTGTTCTCTATCTACAGGCTGTTCTCTACCTGCAGGCTGTTCTCTACCTGCAGGCTGTTCTCTACCTGCAGGCTGTTCTCTATCTACAGGCTGTTCTCTATGTGCAGGCTGTTCTCTACCTGCAGGCTGTTCTCTACCTACAGGCTGTTCTCTACCTGCAGGCTGTTCTCTATGTGCAGGCTGTTCTCTACTTACAGGCTGTTCTCTATCTACAGGCTGTTCTCTACCTACAGGCTGTTCTCTACGTGCAGGCTGTTCTCTACCTGCAGGCTGTTCTCTACCTACAGGCTGTTCTCTATGTGCAGGCTGTTCTCTACCTGCAGGCTGTTCTCTACCTGCAGGCTGTTCTCTATCTACAGGCTGTTCTCTACCTGCAGGCTGTTCTCTATGTGCAGGCTGTTCTCTACTTGCAGGCTGTTCTCTATCTACAGGCTGTTCTCTACCTACAGGCTGTTCTCTACCTACAGGCTGTTCTCTACCTGCAGGCTGTTCTTTATGTGCAGGCTGTTCTCTACCTACAGGCTGTTCTCTACGTGCAGGCTGTTCTCTACCTGCAGGCTGTTCTTTATGTGCAGACTGTTCTCTACCTACAGTCTGTTCTCTATGTGCAGGCTGTTCTCTACCTGCAGGCTGTTCTCTACCTGCAGGCTGTTCTCTACCTACAGGCTGTTCTCTATGTGCAGGCTGTTCTCTACCTGCAGGCTGTTCTCTACCTGCAGGCTGTTCTCTATCTACAGGCTGTTCTCTACCTACAGGCTGTTCTCTATGTGCAGGCTGTTCTCTACCTGCAGGCTGTACTCTACCTGCAAGCTGTTCTCTACCTACAGGCTGTTCTCTACCTGCAGGCTGTTCTCTATGTGCAGGCTGTTCTCTACCTGCAGGCTGTTCTCTATCTACAGGCTGTTCTCTATGTGCAGGCTGTTCTCTACCTGCAGGCTGTTCTCTACCTGCAGGCTGTTCTCTACCTACAGGCTGTTCTCTATGTGCAGGCTGTTCTCTACCTACAGGCTGTTCTCTATGTGCAGGCTGTTCTCTATGTGCAGGCTGTTCTCTATCTACAGGCTGTTCTCTACCTACAGGCTGTTCTCTACGTGCAGGCTGTTCTCTACCTGCAGGCTGTTCTCTACCTGCAGGCTGTTCTCTACCTGCAGGCTGTTCTCTATGTGCAGGCTGTTCTCTACCTGCAGGCTGTTCTCTACCTGCAGGCTGTTCTCTATGTGCAGGCTGTTCTCTACCTACAGGCTGTTCTCTATCTACAGGCTGTTCTCTACCTGCAGGCTGTTCTCTACCTGCAGGCTGTTCTCTACCTGCAGGCTGTTCTCTATCTACAGGCTGTTCTCTATGTGCAGGCTGTTCTCTACCTGCAGGCTGTTCTCTACCTACAGGCTGTTCTCTATGTGCAGGCTGTTCTCTACCTGCAGGCTGTTCTCTACCTGCAGGCTGTTCTCTATCTACAGGCTGTTCTCTACCTGCAGGCTGTTCTCTATGTGCAGGCTGTTCTCTACTTACAGGCTGTTCTCTATCTACAGGCTGTTCTCTACCTACAGGCTGTTCTCTACGTGCAGGCTGTTCTCTACCTGCAGGCTGTTCTCTACCTACAGGCTGTTCTCTACGTGCAGGCTGTTCTCTACCTGCAGGCTGTTCTCTACCTGCAGGCTGTTCTCTACCTACAGGCTGTTCTCTATGTGCAGGCTGTTCTCTACCTGCAGGCTGTTCTCTACCTGCAGGCTGTTCTCTATCTACAGGCTGTTCTCTACCTGCAGGCTGTTCTCTATGTGCAGGCTGTTCTCTACTTGCAGGCTGTTCTCTATCTACAGGCTGTTCTCTACCTACAGGCTGTTCTCTACGTGCAGGCTGTTCTCTACCTGCAGGCTGTTCTTTATGTGCAGGCTGTTCTCTACCTGCAGGCTGTTCTTTATGTGCAGGTTGTTCTCTACCTACAGGCTGTTCTCTATGTGCAGGCTGTTCTCTACCTGCAGGCTGTTCTCTACCTGCAGGCTGTTCTCTATGTGCAGGCTGTTCTCTACCTACAGGCTGTTCTCTACCTACAGGCTGTTCTCTACCTGCAGGCTGTTCTCTACCTGCAGGCTGTTCTCTACCTGCAGGCTGTTCTCTACCTACAGGCTGTTCTCTACCTGCAGGCTGTTCTCTACCTGCAGGCTGTTCTCTACCTGCAGGCTGTTCTCTATCTACAGGCTGTTCTCTACCTGCAGGCTGCTCTCTACCTGCAGGCTGTTCTCTATCTACAGGCTGTTCTCTACCTGCAGGCTGTTCTCTACCTACAGGCTGTTCTCTACGTGCAGGCTGTTCTCTACCTGCAGGCTGTTCTCTACCTGCAGGCTGTTCTCTACCTGCAGGCTGTTCTCTACCTACAGGCTGTTCTCTACCTGCAGGCTGTTCTCTACATGCAGGCTGTTCTCTACCTGCAGGCTGTTCTCTACGTGCAGGCTGTTCTCTACCTGCAGGCTGTTCTCTACCTGCAGGCTGTTCTCTACCTGCAGGCTGTTCTCTACCTGCAGGCTGTTCTCTACCTGCAGGCTGTTCTCTACCTGCAGGCTGTTCTCTACCTGCAGGCTGTTCTCTACCTACAGGCTGTTCTCTACCTGCAGGCTGTTCTCTATCTACAGGCTGTTCTCTACCTGCAGGCTGCTCTCTACCTGCAGGCTGTTCTCTACCTACAGGCTGTTCTCTATGTGCAGGCTGTTCTCTACCTGCAGGCTGTTCTCTACCTACAGGCTGTTCTCTACCTACAGGCTGTTCTCTATGTGCAGGCTGTTCTCTACCTGCAGGCTGTTCTCTACCTGCAGGCTGTTCTCTACCTGCAGGCTGTTCTCTACCTACAGGCTGTTCTCTACCTGCAGGCTGTTCTCTACCTGCAGGCTGTTCTCTACCTACAGGCTGTTCTCTACCTGCAGGCTGTTCTCTACCTGCAGTCTGTTCTCTACCTACAGGCTGTTCTCTATGTGCAGGCTGTTCTCTACATGCAGGCTGTTCTCTACCTGCAGGCTGTTCTCTATGTGCAGGCTGTTCTCTACCTGCAGGCTGTTCTCTACCTGCAGGCTGTTCTCTACCTGCAGGCTGTTCTCTACCTACAGGCTGTTCTCTACCTGCAGGCTGTTCTCTACCTGCAGGCTGTTCTCTACCTGCAGGCTGTTCTCTACCTGCAGGCTGTTCTCTACCTACAGGCTGTTCTCTACCTGCAGGCTGTTCTCTACCTACAGGCTGTTCTCTACCTGCAGGCTGTTCTCTACCTGCAGGCTGTTCTCTACCTGCAGGCTGTTCTCTACATGCAGGCTGTTCTCTACCTGCAGGCTGTTCTCTACCTGCAGGCTGTTCTCTACCTGCAGGCTGTTCTCTACCTACAGGCTGTTCTCTACCTGCAGGCTGTTCTCTACCTACAGGCCGTTCTCTACCTGCAGGCTGTTCTCTACCTGCAGGCTGTTCTCTATGTGCAGGCTGTTCTCTACCTGCAGGCTGTTCTCTACCTACAGGCTGTTCTCTACCTGCAGGCTGTTCTCTACCTACAGGCTGTTCTCTACCTGCAGGCTGTTCTCTACCTGCAGGCTGTTCTCTACCTGCAGGCTGTTCCTCTGCTTGGTTTGGATGTGTGTCACAGCTGAAGGTGAACTCAAATATTTAAGAAAAACTTACTTTTTGTTTTAAAAAAAAAAGCTTGTTACATTTTTCAAATATTTTCACGTACCCATTGCAATGCACTTGCAGACCACTAGGGTTACGAGTACCCCCTGTTGGGAATCACTGCTCTAGAGAATCAAAGTTCTACACATGCCTCTGGATATCAGTCAGATTGAATGTAAAACACGTGGAATTATTTATTTCTAAGTCTCTCCAGAAAATCCCAACTAGTTTTAGGGCTGAATTTGGGTCTTTCTATATTCTCAATAATGATTTTCATCTCTGTGATTAAATTAAATGTAGGTAGAGTCTTTTTTGTTTTTTTTTTCTAATCAATTATCTGCAGAGTCCTGCAGGCAGTTAGATTTTAGTCGGATGTATCAGGCTGAAAGGTATGTGCTTTTGACATCAATTTTTTTCCCTTTTGAAAAGTATTAAATTATTTGTGTTTGTCTTTCACCAAAGATCCTGCAAACATACATTTAAGCATGTGGTTCTAATGGGACAAAAAGTTAAAGTGTGTGATTATTTTTGCAATGCACTGTCTGAATCGGCTTTAAATGGAAAGAAAAACTTATGCAAAAGCAAATATCCAGTGAGCGACGAAAGGCACCATAGATTCATGAAACCAGTGAAGAGCACATTTAAAAATGGCTGCAGGAGTTGAGAGAGCATCAGAACTGCAAGGTGAAGACTTCTGGAGTTCAAGGAGCCACTAAGATACTAAAGGAAGACTGATGCCAAGTCATTTAAAATGGTGCTGAACTTTAAATCTAATTTCTACAACTATTAAACCTTTGCTTTTCATGTGGAATCAAATGTAAGGGATCAAATCTTATCTGGGAAAATATTTTGTCATCTCTAACCAGGTCAGAAACTGAGTGCATAACGGTCACCTACCCCTTGGTGGGTTGTTTCAGTGTCTCCTCTAACATCTTCAACCTGCAGAGTAAATAATATGACAGTACCTGCATCATCTGACAGTCGGGGGGGAAGAATGAGACATGTTTGGTTTTTATCAACTCTCCCTTTCAGGTTGCCACACCTGGCGAAAGCCCCTCCACGCCCTGCATCACCACATCAAATGAAGAAGCGCAGTTAAACTGACATCCACTTCATTCCCGGGGGGGGGTGACTAACGCCACCAAAGAGCACATCTGCCATCTTGTTTTTACTACCATTCCCGTCTATCCCTGCCCCCCCGCTGCTCGTCTGTCATCGCCTGACAGTCAGCACTCTGGGTGTCTTGGAGAACATACTTTCTGTCTTTGTCATGCTGTGTTTTTTTATGGATGAACAGTTTTATAAATGTACTCACAGCGGTTCATGACCCAGGAAGGTTCATTTAATGCTCACATCTCACAGTTTTCTTTCATTAGTTGCAGTTTTTTTGTTTTTTGAGCTTATTGTCAATAATCTGTTTTCTGACGGATTTAAACATTTAAAAAAATTCACATTCTATTGCTGCATAAGCAGGAGCGTCTGCTTTTGGTCCATACCAGGGTTTTCTCTTGTCACCAACGTGGGGAAATAGAGGATATAGAGGAATTTGAAGATGGCCTGGTTGTTGGTGCAGAGCAGGCTGGTCTACATGCCTCTGCTGATCTAATGGGATTTTCACACACAGCCACCAAAGCTGGTCTGAAAAAGCCAACAATATTCATTCAGTGACAGAAATGTCGACAAAAATGTGTTTATAATGTCAGAGGTCAGAGCAGAAAGGTCAGGTTGGTTTACACTTAAAGAAGAGTGACAAAAGACGTCTGAATAACCATATGTTCCACATGAAGCATGGAGAATTAAACATATATGAAGACAAAACAGTTGAAAAAAGTTGAAGCATCAGCATTTCCTCCACTCCGGGTTGCTCTACTTTCAGCTTAGAATAGGAAGCAAAGGCTGAAATGCACACAGGTTCACACAAACATGTGAGTGTGGTAAACTCACCATTATGTTTAAGATAATAAGCAGTAAATGATCCTACTGCTCCAACAGGGTCGACTGTCCTGATCAATGGATGGACATGGTTTCATTTCATTTGGTTCCAAGGCCTTTAAAACGTATTTAACATTATAAACCGTGAATAAAAGGTTGGAAGGATGTTAACTGACATTAATATCAGGACTTAAAAACCAAGAGGCACATCCAGGGTGTGGTTGATTGACCTGTGCTAGCGGTTCTATTCTGATTAAATATCTGAGAAAAGATGGTCAGGTGTACGCATGGGTAAAATTTTACATTTCAGAAGTGAGGGGAGGCTAGAATTTTTTAATATAATTCAATTCTATTCAATTTCAATTCTATTCAGTGTATTTCTATAGCTCCAATTCCCATCATGTCATCTCAGGTCACTTTCCAGTTCACCAGATCATCCAGTGAGATTGATTCAAAGTTTTCTATCTAAGGAAAACCAGCTGATTGCATCGACTCATTGACTCTTCAGCAATCCCTCACACTAAGCATGCTTGTAGCGACAGTGGAGAGGAAAAACTCCCTTTGAACAGGAAGAAACCTCCAGCAGAACCAGGCTCAGTGTGAGCGGCCATCTGCTGAGGCCCACTGGGGTTCATATATATATTTATAACCATCTTCAGCGTGTTTGACCATCTAATCACAGACCCGATTCAGGGGCTATTCAGATGTTTGTAAAGTGAGCTTTTCAGGAGTGACAGCGGTGACAGCCAATCACACAGGAAAAGACGGTGGGCCAATCAGGAGGTCTAAACTTCAGCTCGAGCGTCTTGGTCCCAGTGCTCGATGAATGTCTGTGTTCTCTAGTGTATCATTGTTTTTGGACAGTAAGAAGTGCAGGGGACAAAAACGGGTGTTTGAAAAAGTGCAGGGGACATCTCCCCCCTACACCCCCCCCCCAAAAAAAAAATTCTGTCCATGCATGCATGTATGTAAAAATATCTGGTTTGAAATACAGTGTTTTGTACGACAGTTCGGTTCCTCTCTGCAATCATGTCTGAGAAAGATTGACTGATTGTATTTGGAGGCACCAACAGTAACAGTAAGTGAGATTTGTGTGCGATTCATCACCTCAGACTCATTACAGCAAAACACATCAGAGACCCCGTAAAAACTGTAATCCAGGTCTTGGACGGCCGGCGCAGGGTTAAAGATTGTCTTTACTGCAAAGAGAGACAAAAACAGTCAGTCAGTCATTGATTAAGCCATCAAACAGCAGAACTCACAGTCTGATCAGAGTCTGTAAATGCTCAGAATAATCCAGCCGGTTGTATGGCTGTCAGCTTGTTTTAAAAAGGATCTTAACAGTTTCACTTGGTGATCTTTTTTCTTCTCCGTTTCTGAGCCAAGCTGCCAAGACACCTTAATTAAACCCTCAGTGGGAACAAAGGCCTGCATGCGACCGCTGGGGATTGTTCTGGAAAGCAAAGCTCAAGTGGAAAAGCTGCTATAAATGGAAACTCTTTAAACAATTAAATTAGCATTTTGTGTGAAAAAGAAGAATGAACAGTTAAAGGACCTCAAATCTAGCAGCGTTTTCCAGCTATACGTGAGGGGGAAGTTCAACATGAGGTGTCCATAGAACCATGCATGCATGTGTATGCCTGTGTGGGTGTTATGTGAGTTGTGACCCTCTCTGCCTGTATGAGAGTGAATTTGTGTGTCACAAGTAATCCTCTGTATGTCTTGCAAATCACTGGCTGATGCATATTCATGAGCAGAGAGCATTAATGTGGCTAATACTGTGATTTCTGTGTATGTGCGAGGATAAGCCCAGCCTGACGAGCCGATTAATTCCCAGATCTCTGTGAACAAAATAAAGCCTTGTGCGAGTCTGAGATTGGGAGGGAAATATACATATCAACGCTGGTGACATCAAAGTCTGTTGTGCAGAAGCGTGTGTGCGTGCGTGGGCTCAGAAGGGAGCAGATGCGTGGGTTTGCGCAGGGCTTTGGCCACCTGGCACTTTGAGGTGGATGCTCGGCTGCTGGCGAGTAAAAGTGGAAATAATGTCTGTTTCTACCAACATGAAATACTTCTACTGTATTTGCACTCATCATCTAAGGATACCCAGATCTTCTCAACTAAGGATAAACTTTAGTTTCTAAGACAGGTGGGAAAATTCTGGAAAGTGTTGCCTCCTCGTATCTAAAAAAGAAAACACTCATCAATCTGTCTGCCAAAGCAAATATTGTACTAAATGATCTATTCCTTACCGTCTCTTTCTAAAGCGTTTATCTTCTTCTCACTGTTTATGTCCTCAAAACTGAAATACTTGGTTCCAGGTACTCAGAGATTCACTTCCACACAGGAAGCCCATATTCTGATCTTCAGGTAACACATAGTACATGTCAAACTAAATAATACTACTGATACTTCAGCGATAGTATCTAGGTGTTACTTTATTGTATATCTCATACCATGTCTGTTGGTTGTTCTGTTGTTTTTCCATCTCTTTGCAGGTGATAAAACAGACTGAAAATGTTTTATCGTTATCTCCCTTCTATCTCCTCTTTCTTTCATCTTTTCTCCTTTTTTCTGCTTTTCCTCTTCTATTCTATTCCCATTGCAGTGTCCATATAATCTGTAAAACTCCCTGCATAATTATAATAAAGCTATTTATATGCATAAATCAAGTGGAACACCATGGCGATAGCCGTACTGCTCCACTGGTGAAAGTAAAATCTGTTGGCCTCTTTTTGGCATCTAGACAATTATTCTTATTGCCTCATTGGCAGACAGGACACTGTAAAAAAAAAAAAAAACTGAAATAACACACCTTCTGCAGTTTTCCTACTTATCAAGGAACAAACCAAAGATCATCATATTTTTTGATAAGACCAAAAAAGTTTAGCCCCAGCAACCCCATAAATATATCTGGTAGTTGACTAAAAGCGTTCCTATATTGCCTCCTACCGTGCTATGCATGTTGAGTTACTGAAGGTCATCTACTCTGGCAGGGGTCTTCAATGTTTTCCATATATTGTATGAAATATTGTGATATCAAACTGGTCCATTTATATGTTTACTGCAGTGTGTTGAATTCAGTAATAATCAACCCATGCAGTACCTCTGTGGACCCCTAGGGGTCACGGACCCCCTGTTGAAGACCTCCATACTATGGTCTACACATGAGGACATTTGGTGAAAAACCATCTTAGAGGAACAGCTGTAGCTTGGTGTGTTTTTTGGGATCAAAGGTGTGGATGTCATGGTCACTGCCTGCAGGGTAGAGTTCAAACTGGGTTCTGAAAGAGACAATTTTCTTCTCATTTGATCCGTAACAGATCAGGATGTTCTGTGGATCAACCATGTTTCTCTTCTCTGCCACAAAAAAAGCACTGAAACACAATGAGCTGGTAAAGGGTCATCTTTACCATCCCCCATGAAGGCAGCATCTCACACATAAGCACAATACATAATTGTGGTCAATAACCGTATGTTTTTTTAGCTTCTATTGTATTTAGTTGTACTTGTACAAGTATAGTATAATCTAAAAAGCAAAATAACATAAATACAGATAGAAATGGGGCAGAATTGTTCACTGGAACTGCTCTGACCTTGTCCTGCGATGACACTAGAGGAGCGATACGACAAAAGAGTTGAAACGCTTCCATTTTCTCATGGTATAAAATGATAGTGATGCAAAATCGTTTATAGTTAAGGGTGGAAATAATTACTTTCTGCACTGTTTCCTAAAATGCATTTACTGTACTGACAATCTAGATATATGTTTGTTGCTCATAAGGTGATGGTAGAGATTGGAGAGGTCAGGTAGATCAGCGGCACGGCAAACATATTAGATACTGCTATGTTGAATAATGTTGAATAAAATATAAAGAAAGGTGGAAAAGCTGTAAATCATATCTCATTGTTATGTTTACAGTTGATCAATTTGTCACTGCTGCACTTTATGAAATGTCCTGGGAGCTGTACTGAATAAAGGTTTGTTTTGTATACTGTCTGTGTCCAAAATGACAATAAAGTTTCTCTGAGTCTAAGTGAGATAGTATGCTAGTGTTAGCACCTTAGCATCTAGCTACATGCTATTGTCACAGCAACTAATGCAAATTATTTTTAATTAACTTTATCCACTTCATACAGTTTCCTGCTTTAGTTTTAACCAGAATTCAAGGTATTTTTATTTATTTTGTCGATATAATTCTATTATATTTGCCTTTGTTCTAATCTTTCTGCTAACATGAACTTAAATCTGACAGCTTCACCTTCTGTAGGTTTCCTCTAGCTGCCTATGCACTGAGCCTGTAGGAGTTCAGCAGCATTTTTAGCAGATGACACGACATTTTTTTGATTTGACTTATGCTCTTGTTTCTCCTCTGTCTTACAGTGAAACACACCCTTTGGTACAGTAGGGTGTTATCAGTGGAAGAAATCCTTTGACTTAAATCCTGACATTTAAAGGTTCAATACTACTTAATAATAAATACTTTTGGAGAAAGAAACACTGAGAAATAACCAAAATTCAAAGAAAACGCCTTGAAGACCTGAAGAACATCTGGAGACCTTAAGAACATCTGGATAACGACCACTTTAAAAGATTACTAATGAGTGCGCTGTTAAAAAAATACAAAAGAAGTGAGATGTTCTGATTCCTGTGCAAAATATCTTATGGAAAATTGTTAAAGGTGTTATTTCATTTACATGTACGGTAACTTTGATAATTAGTAAGCTTTTCTTTAGAAATAGTAAGTATTTATACTGTAAGATTTTTATAGAATCAACTAGAATAAGTAAATTACCTTCCATATTTAAATGCTAGTGTTGCTCCGATGCCATTTTTTGGCCCCGAAACCGATACCATCTGTTTGACATTGATGTGTGTGTATCTATGTAGAACTGCATATGTAGAACTGCATACTGCATACTTATGCCTACCTTTGTGAAGCAGGAAAAAGACTAAATCAAAGTGAATCCAGTAGAACTTTTTATTTCCTACCAGGAATGGGTGACAATAGTTGAAGAAACTTTTTGCTCAAAATGGTATCGGTGCCCTATTGGTTGGTACTCGCCGATACCGATTCCACCATTTTAGTGCTGGATCGGGGCCCCGCCTGATACTGGTATTGGTGCAACACTAGTAAATTTGCTGTATGACTCAAATATGTACCGCATTTTATTCTTTTAGGTACGTTTCCTTAGAGTGAACTCTTATTAAACTATGTGTGCAATAAAATTTGCTTCATTGAGATTTAGTCTGATGTTGTACTATTCAAGTTACCTCCAATAATCAGTAAACCTCTCAAAATTCACCATTTTACAAATAATAACTCAGAATGCATGAAAATTACACACGCACAGCCTAACATGTCTATATTTTTAACGAATATAGACATGTTAGACATCATTGGAAAGCTTAGATTCTCCACAATTTAACCACCGGGTTCATTTTATGGACACAGTGAGGTCCAAAGCACAATTAACACAGATATAGCAGCATGTCGAAATGTAACGTGACAAAACAGCCACAACAAGCAAGCATGTCTTTATTACTGCTGTTCAAAAAATACTTATTTTCCAGAATAAAAAAAATAACTTTGAGTCATGTTTGAACTGATGCAGCTTGGGTGTTTTATGCACCCAATTTTCATGTATATATTCAGAAGCTAGAAGGTGTTAGCTTTCAAATAACGCATCACACGTTGGCCTTACAGTTCCTCAGTTATTTGCTTTTCCATTTGGGTCTGTAAAATAGGTGAGAATTTCCTAGAAATGGTGGATATTAAGAGGTTATTATGTTTTGTACTGGCAGACCAAACAGCTGCTACGCAGAAATCTGAATGACTTCACTGTGCAAACGCTGCATCTATACATATGCAAGACATCTATAGCAGGAATCACTTTTCCAGCAGGAGAATCTTGAATTAAACCCTAAACCAGTGATGCATGTGGTGTCAGCGCGTCACGCAGACTGACGTGTCTGTCTGTCTCAGGTTGCTTTGTTTTTCCACCAGGTGTTAATGAAACCACACAAACCAACACAGAAGGATGCTCACAGCTGCTGGGACAGATGTGGCAACTCTGGGATATGTGAGCACTGAGTCACGGCTGGCAGCTGGGCTTGTTTGTGTTTCATGACTCTGGGCTTTTTAATCTTGGCTGCTTCAACGTCTGGTGGCACATAAGCCAGGGAGCAGCCAGAGGAGTTTTTTAGGAAGGAACCCCCCTCAAATAAAATGTTGACGTGGTTGATTTAGGATCCAAGGTGGATGGAGAACAATGGCAGAAAGAGACAGGAACAAGCACACACACAGCCACACGTAGATGCGTCAGCAGTGAGTCTGTGAAAGGGCTTAAAGAGGCTCTAATTGCATCTGCTGAGAAATAGAAAGCATTATCTTGTTAAGACAAGGAAGTGGAGGTGAATCCAGAACGATGAAAACTGAGTGTTTTCTATTAACTTCTAAATACTAAATGGTTGGTGGAAATAATTCTGCATATTTTCCCTTCAAATAATGGCATAATTCAAACTTTTATTCTTCACAGGTTATCCAGACTTTCTAAGCACTGGCATCCACAGCGAGTGTTGCTCGATGGTGACATTTGCGTAAATTGAGCGTCGCTTCACCCCCGCATTATTAAACCCATTAACACCCGTTTCCTCCAGAGAACTCCATTTACGCAACGCTCTGCTGCAGCAACGTCGAGGCGCCATCCTCGCCAAACGTCTGCGCTCGCCTTGCATCTCTTCCGGTGCTTCATGCCAAGTTGACACGGAGCGGAGGGTGGCCGGGGGCTGGGGGGCGGGGCGCATGGAGAGGCCATCTGGGTATCCCATCTGCAACACGGTTACGGCTGCGACTCTATGCTGCTGGCAGCCTGCGGCGAGCGATTATGGACGACAGTCCCTGATGACAGGGGTGACAGTCTTCCTGAGACGTTTCAGTGACGTGGAGGGAAGCTAATAATAGACGATTAACTCAGTAACCTTATGACAATAGATAAGCGGCGGGACGAGGCGGGACGAGGCGGACGAGGCGGAGGCTGCGGTACCAAGACGAGGAAAAGGGTGAAGAATCCTTTTTTAAAGAGAGTTTATGGACACTGTTATTTGCTGCTTGTATTCGGTATAAAAGGTTAGATTTATATTGAATTAGAAAATGCTTTTATTTTTTACAGGTTAGTTTCTGCATAAAGTCGGTCCGATGGAAAATTTCTAATTTCCTTCACTTAGTTTACTTCATTTTAGGTGTTATTTTACACGTTTCTAATTAACTGCATCCCATTAGGAAAAGTAAGGATTTCACAAAAAAACAAAGAAACTTGAATTCTCCCTCTAACAGCCCAACTTCATGGCTACAAAGATCAATGGAGATCCACTGGCCTCAACATCAGTGTATCAAACATCACTTACCAACAAATTCCTTATTTTTCATCATTTCTTTCTTCGCCACCATTGATTAGATTAAATATATGTCAAAGATATTAAAGGAAAAATCTGAGATCTGCAAGAAGGCTAAAGTGTCCCAAACAAGAACTTAATTAAAGTGACAATTTTAGGCCATAAAAACAGGGGAATAGAAAGCATAACATTATGACCACCAGTCAATTATTGCGTAGCTTTACTCTTAGGTTCCTAAAATGCTGACCCACTGAAGCATAGACGCTAAAGTCTCGCTGTAGTCTCTGGCAGGATGCTCCTCAAACCATTCCTGAGCCATTATGGACTAATGCGGAGCAATAAGGGAACACTTTCAACCAACGGGTGGACTTTAGACTGTTAGAGCTACATGTGAAACAAACCATCCCCATGGAAAGCTGCCTCCATGGTTTACCAGCAGAACATTGCCAAAGCATCACACTGGCTCTATTAGTGCTTCTAGGTGCTAAATCAGCAATGCAGCCCCACACCATCACGCAACTCCCACCAACATCGCCTTGTTGCACTTGTGATCTGATGCTCTATTTCTGAAATGCAGATGTTATTAGAAGCCACTCTGGAAAAAAATATTTTTTTTTGCAATCCTTTCTGTCTGCTGTTTCTTTTTTCATCCTCATAGATATCTTTTTATCTCAGTCTTTCTCTCATTGCCGAATCATGAGAACTGATAGTAAGTGAGGCCTGCAGTCTTTAATTGTTTCTGAGTTTTTGGTTTGTTTTTTGCCGGATGAGTCGTTTATGTCCTCCTATTCATTAGCCGGCCACTAAAGGAAAGGTGCCATGTCTCCAACACTCAGACCAAAAGGCTCTCACTATAGTTCACTGGACCATCCAAACCTGAGAAATAGCAAGAGCAATGTTCAAATTTAGTGATAATAATTGATTTTTGAAATAATCTTTAGTTTATTTAGTAACTTAAGTCAAAACGCTTCTGTTTCTGTTCTGTGAAGTTTCAAAAATCCATTTTGAAATCCCCCCCCCATCCTAACAAAAAAAAGTTCTTGGGCCAGAGAAAATGGCTTAACCAGATCATCACTGAAGATTTACAGAGAAGTAGTGTTTACACTCACATCTGAACACCCAGATGGCCACCAGAGAAGTGGATTACATTGCAAATCCCTTTAGACCTTTCAGCTTAGTGTCCCAACATCCTTGAAGACCAAAGGTTTGGTCCCCACACTCAAAACGTACAACATAGATCTGGCAGGTTGAATAAATCCAATGCTTAGGAGTTAGACTGTACATTAGAGACTGACATTTTTTTGGGAATCCCACGGGTCACGGGATTCCCGTGACCCGTGGGATAGGAGTCAGTATTAGTAACGATCACGGGATTGGGACGGTACAGGATTAAACATTAAGGGGAGCAGACGGGAGCGGGAGCAAACCAATAGTAACTTCCGCTCTGAGTTTTTCACCCGCGCTCAAAAACAACAAGAATGGGAGTGGTGCAGGAGCGGGAGTCATTCTGAATGGGAGCGGGATGGGAGTGGGAGTAATTTCACCAGGAGTGGGACGGGACAGGATTTAGATTTCTACCCTGGCCCGGGATCGGGACGGGACACCATTTTTTTCTGTGGGAGTGGGACAGGACAGGAGTGAAAATACACTCCCGTGTCAGTCTCTACTGTACATCACAAACTTTAAGTGTCCTTTTTTTATTTTTAAAAGTATCACCTTCAGCGTAGGATGTTTCCACACACCTTTGTTGTCATGGGCCATTTGAAGAGCCTGGCAGGAGGTCCGTGAACTGATCTCCAGCTGACACACCAACACCTTGGCTTTTCTGATGGCGGGAAGAGCTTTCTGCAGCTCTTCTTCACCCAGAAGCATGTTAGCACCAGCCACAATTACAATGGCGTTTTCACCTGCAAAGGAAAATAAAAATGCTAAAGATACAGCAGAGACACACTCTGACCTCCACAGATACACAGCAAAAAGAATTTGCTTTAGTTTCTGGGGTTTTCATATCAGATACTAAGATTATTTGTAGCCTCATGTGTACAAAGACACACAGCAGATTCCACAAAGTCAATACGTACAAAACAAACGTTGAGCCAAAACTGAAGTACATTCTTAATGTTTCCACTGGATTTAAGAGAAATCAAAAAGTGATTTAAATGCCTTTGGTTGATCACCAGCAGGTAAAGAACCTCTACGTATAAAGCAAGACTTTTACAGTTTTCTGGACCAAAGCAGCGTCCTGCCTGTTACTCTAAGGTCTTTCATTCATTAGTGCAAAGAATATTACCAAGTGGATTACATTCAAGAAATTTACCACTATACTGAGGAATGGACAATCCAGAAATTAAATAAAACAGAGTAAAACCTCCATTTTTTAAACTAGAAGCCTCTGGCGGCATGCTAAATGTAAAAATTAAGTAAAGTGAAACTTAAAATGTAAAAACGACAGAGTAGGTTTTTATCTTTGTCTTCCTTTTATCTCCTCTTTCTTTCATCTTTTCTCCTTTTTCCTGTTTTTTGTTTCCTGTTCTACTTTTCCATTGCAGTGTCCATATAATCTGTAAAACTCCCTGCATGATTATAATAAAGCTATTTATATGCGTGAAACAAGCTGAACACTATGGCGATAGCCGTACAGCTCCACTGGTGAAAGTAAAATCTGTTGGGCTCTTTCTGGCATCTAGACAATTATTCTTATTGCCACATCACCAGACAGGACACTGTAAAAAATAAATAAAATAAAATACACACACACATATATATATATATATATATACATAAATTAGCATGGCTTTTTTCGTCTATCTTTAATTTATAGCTCCAATTATGCAAGACACCACACAAGGCACCAACATCTTATGCAGACTTTAAAGCATGGTGGTGGAGGGGTGATGCTTTGTTTGTAATTCCACCAATGGCCATGAGAACCATGCAGTAAATACGTCACCTTCTCTGGATACAACATGTTTCTAGGGGATAATGTGAAGCTACTTCTGCTACTGAAGCAGCTGAAGTTTGGACCAAACCTGGGAAAAATGATTCAATCTTTACTTCTTTTATTTGAGAAATAATGCAACCTGTGTGACCATTTAACAGCTGGATAAGTCCATCCGTTGTTCGCTTAAAATTAGAAAAATGTAAAAATCTGCATCTGAAAGCAGAAGGTTTACAGCAAACCATTTTTAACTGCTCTTGTTATGCTGCTGAAAAAGGCCGGTTGGAGTGTGAGGATGGTCCTCAGCAGTGCCGATGCACTCTACATGTTAAACATGGAAGTTTCCAATCACAATAATAAACGTATAGTTGAGGATGGTCTTTTTCTGGGTGGATCATCAAACTAAGTCGTCATGCTAACTAACCTATCATCGTTCTGGTGATAGGTTTACGCCGTCCTACGTGCTCGTCTCCATTTTCACTAACCGGTGGTGAGTCTGACATGCTGGAAAATTTGCAAATCTTCTTGTGGAAAGTAAGAGTGATGCAAACAGCCACTTTTAAACAGAGCGAGCACCAGTAGAAATTAACTTGTGCAGCCGTTCCCTCTCTGAGGCGGGTATGGGGCTGTGCATTTTAAAAAAATGTGTGGTACCTTTAATGTATCATCCTGCTGGTACTTATATTTTTCTTATATTGCACCGTTTGTAAATGACACACTCGCACCGGCCCATCCATAAATCCTCACACCAGCTTGGTTGGTTAAAACCAACATTAATGTCTACAGCAACAAGAACTGCAGGATCTGATTGGTTGAATCCCAGCCTGCAGGTCATCATGGACTCGTCACACAGCTCAGTTAGTGTCGGCCATCCATGACGCTGTGAGCTTCACCACTTGTTTAACATCTCAGGCCTCGTAAGACTCACTCCAATCCCATCATGTTTTTAACTTAACCTTAAAGACTAAATCTCCCCTAAACATCCTGTGCTTTTAACCTTTTCTATTTGTTATAAAGAGAAAATAACTAATTTAATTCACCTGTCAATGATTATGATGTTACAGAATAAAAAACTTTTAAGTCATCAATATATTTAGAAATGTACTCAAGATGTAGAGATGTAAAAAAATCTTTGAAGCAGACGTGTTCAAGCAGTATTAAGGTTGCAGAACACTTTTTAAAGCACTTTTACATGTTTTATTTAAATGTACTTTTTAATTAATGTCCAGGTTTTTTTAAGGGTGAATTAAATAAAAAGGTAACATTTAAGAAATTCTGTAAAAATTTAACTTTACCCTGCGAAGAAGATAAAAACTTAACATGCAAGAAATAAATTAAGATCTTTTGTTCAGACTGAGAATCTCTTGAAAATACTTAAATGTAGAGACACACACTTGTGTATTGAGTGTGTGTGTTATAGTACAAAAAAAAGAAAAGAGAGTGCTGATAGCCTACAGGTACTCTCAGCTCTGCATGCATGAAATCATTTCTCCAACTCAAAGAGCTTTTTGGATCTCAGCAGGGCAGTACGGGTTAGCGGCGCAGCCATTTACCTGCATCGTTGACGGTGATTGAAGCTGCTCCTGTGGCTGCATCTGAAGTCTGCCAAACAAAGTCTAAGACAGAAAAAAGTGGCTATGTTTAAACAAGTCTATTGTTTGTCTTTCCACTCTATTCCAAGCCAAGATGTTTTTCACTAATGTATGGAAGACACAATGTTAGCATTGCAGCTCCAACCATTTACTTTGTTTGCATTTGGCTGATAACACCATGCAAGGAGCTTAGCACAATATTTACACAGCAGCTTTCTTAGAAATAGGAAATAGGTTACAATAATTGGCCACAACAATACATCAATACTTGCTAGTGCTTTCCAAAAGTAACAAAATGATTTATCCAAACGGCAAAAGATTGTCTAAAAAGAAGCATTTTGTAGTACGCCATGAAAATGGTATCCATTTTGCATGGGTTGGGAAAAAACCCCACAAAACAGATTACCTGTATTCACATCATTGTCCTTGAAATTCTGGATGTAATTGTCTCCAAAGAAGTCTTTACCAACCTAGAGAAGATTGAGAGCAAAGCGATTTGAACAAAGAGAGTGTCAAGTAGGGTCAGACTTGGTTAGCGGCAACTTTTGAAAAGTGAAATACTCAAATCTCTGTTGGGCTGGATTTTCGTGTGCCCTGCCAACATACTGGCATGGTGCCGCTGTCAAAAAAATGTGCAAACACCCAACAAACAAAAGCCAAAACATGCACACACTCGCAAACACACGACCAGCTGCGCCAAGCCTCGAAGACACGATAACCCCGCCTTAACGCCTCTTCAAGCCCACCTCGCTATCATTTCCATTCCCTCCTTTCCCTCTTTTCTTTATCGCTTTGGGATGTCCACATCTGTAGCTACTTCGGGTTCTGAAAGGGGTCCCCACCTTGGCCTGAGGCTTCCAATTCGAACCCACGCTTTCTAAAAAAACGTCCCAGAATGCGAGCCTCTCTAGCAGGCTGTGATGGTGGGTTGGGGTGGTATTGGCTGCTTGGCCTCGTTCTCTTTGAAGAGCGGCCTTTCGTCTTGGATGTTTTTTTGACAAGCCTGGGTGTCTATTTTTGGGTTCTCCCCATGCCCGGAGAGCTCCTCCCGCACTAGTTTGTTATCGATCGGTCCTCTTTGTTCTGAAAGAGGTGGGGCTTTGGCGCTTTAGTGCTTAGGTTGAAAGGCCGTACCGAGCTTGCTGATTGGAGACTCGGGGTTGTATGGTTTGGGAATAGGCTTGTTTGAAGGCGCAGCAGCGTGGGTGGGGAAAATGCATGTGCTATGGTATTGATCATGAAAAAAATCAGGCATGGACAGTTGATGTTGAAGAATGGGAACGAAGCTCAAAGGTTTGTTGGAGTTGTTAAGTTGGTGGACCATGGTATCTGATGGCTGGGGGTTTGTAGTGAGTGAGACACCAAAAGGGAAAAGTAGAACTACTTCATTCTAAATAAATTAACAAAGAGGTATTTAAAAAAAATCAAACTCATCTAATTTACCAACAGCTGAATTTACCTTGCAGATCATAGCAGTTTTCACCCCCAATCTGGCGGCTTGAATGCACTGGTTGGCCCCTTTCCCTCCAAAACCAATGAAGAACTTGTGACCATGGATGGTTTCTCCTGCTTTTGGTAGCCTTGGTGTCTGGCTAATGGGAGAAAACAAACAATATGACATTTACTGAGCACTAAATGAGAGAAATGTTTTCTGAAAGTTATTGAAGGCCAAAATTGAACACAGCACAACCAAAGAAAAGATATTTAAGACATTATGTAGATTTGGAGATTGCATCACCATGAACCACGATCTTACATAGATCTGAAAATAACACTGCAGCCATCACATAATTTGCAAATGATGCAAGAAGAAACTCTCATAGATGTCTTAACTTGTTACCGGCCACAGCAGCAGTTCCTGACTCATTGGTTGGTAAAAGTCCAACCCTACCCTTGAGCATGATATGCCACAGATGGATATGGGAGGATGTGTCTATCCCTTGAATTCAGACTGGAATAGGCGGTGAGTAACATGGGGTTAGATGACAGAAAGATGTCAGGACTGTGTGGTTTGGCCCTGGGCACTACTTGCCTTGGGCCGCAGAGATTGTGGGCAGCGAATTGGTGTCATAAACTTGTTTTTCACAATGCTGTGGCGTTTCTTCACACATCTGTATGAACATGTTTGTAACAGGTGTGCTGTTACTGTAAAGGTAATCAATCACAGGATTTCCAGTAACAGAGCAGTTTGTTTTTCTTTAAAAACAGTTTACTGTTTTATATTAGTGTGTGAAAACCCTGTAAAAAGGAAAAAAACATCTCAAGCTAACAGGATGTCGGGTCAGTAAGGCTGAGATGCAACTGAAGGAAAACACACAACACCTCCTTCTCCATTAAAATCCACTGTCCAAATGATTTGGTTCCACCAACGTTTATATGTTTGTTTAGTTACTTTGTCTTTATGCTGTCAGGTCTTTAAAAATTACTTTTTAAAGTAATTGTTTAAAAGCTGAATTAATAATTAAAAGCAAAAAAAGGACACCAAAAAACAAACTATATCATACATGTGAAATTATTTAGCATAATAATACAACCATCAAAACACTCTGTAAGTCTAAAAAAATATTAACACTATATCTCATCTGAAGTTTGCTCATTTTAGGGAGAAAAATGTTGGGCAAATATAAACTATTTTATATATTTAATATAACAATCAGAGGTTAGCTCAATAGTTCCTGAAATTGGGGACACAACCCCTCGCCCCCTAGGGGGGGCATTGTAATTGCAGCCTGGTTGAATTAAATAAAAGACCAATTTTAAAGGTTATTTAACAATAATGAATTGATCCTGTTCCTCCTATTTCCAATGAAATCTGTTACAGAGTAAAATAAACAGCTAAACATAGAATAACTGCACTTTGAATTTTGTAGTTTTGTGATTCATACGAGATTGATGTTCATTTTATTGCAAATATAATTCACTGCAGTTTCTGCTTTATATGGGCATTGGGGCGGGGCTTAATGGGTAGCGTGAAAACATTCTGCGGCTTAAACATAAACTAACTCACTTTCATATTTGTTTTTGAGGCCAAAAAGCAACAAAACAAGAAAAAAAAAAAGAAAAAAAAAGCTAAATAGTAAGTAAGGAAAAACCCAGCTAACTAAAGCAAAATAAAAAAAAATCTTTTATATGCTAAAGTAAACTGTGCTGGGCTAAGCTGATCACTTACTAATATAAGCTAAACCATGCTAAACTAGCTTGAGCTAACAAAATACAAACTACACAGAGGTAAGTTAAGATGTGCTGAATGTAACCTAAAATAAACTCAAGGAGGGAAAAAAATCATTATTCTGCATTCATTTCAAAGACTTGTTATTTCGTTTTCTATTGTTTTTAAAATGGTATATTTTAATAAAAAAAAAAAAAAGTTGCGTCCACGCAGGTGTATACAGGTATAGATCATATGCCGGGCCCTTTGGTGGCGCTGTGACACTGCCCCTCAAAGCACTGACTAAAACTCCAGGCGTGTGAAAGCAGCTAATGTCAGGTAAACACAAAAACATGGCGGTAAAGAGGAAGATAAACTACAACATCATGGATGTTCAAGGATGCGGCTGGCATGAACGCACTGAGACATTACAGCAGCGTTCCACTCTGGGACCTGATTTTAAAAAAATAAATGTTTTTTGTTTTATGAGAAGATTCCAACCTCCAAGTCAGAAATTTGAACAGAGAATTCCCTGGAAAGTCAGGAATCTGAGTAGCAAAGTAACAAGCTCATAAACAAATTCCTCAGGTAACTTTTGGCCAATAGGGGCGCCAGACCTGTAACTTTCCCGTCTAGCGCCCCTAGTGGCCACGAGCGCAGCAGCACTGGTGCAAAAGTAAACAACCAGTCAGCGAGCCAGCCTCGTGTGTCTTCAATGGGGACAGCGCTAGGTGTCTAGGCTCAGCTCGGAGGGCGTGAGAAACGCTGCTGCTCTGTGGAAAGCGCCGCCAGGGCAGGCCGGACCGCGGCCCAGAGGACCAGAGGAGGAGCTCCAGTGAAGAGCCACTGGTCGGACACGGCGTCACCGTTACAATAGAATAGAATTCAACTTTATTGTCATTAAACTGTCACAAGGACGAAGCAACGAAATTCCCTCTCTGCATTTAACCCCTCCTCTTGGAGAGCAGTGGGCGGCCATGGTGCGGCGCCCGGGGAGCAGGGTTGGGTTAAGGGTCTTAGCTCAGGGACCCACAGTAGCAGTCTGTGGGAGTGGGGCTTGAATCTAGGACCTCGGGGATCAAAGCGCAATGCCTGACCACTCCAAATCCACCCCTCCAACCCCCCCAACCCCGCCTAACCACTCGCCCCCCCCACTAGCTTTTATTTGAAAATGATAATTCAATTCAATTCTATTCAGTTTATTTATATAGCTCCAATTCACATCATGTCATCTCAGGTCACTTTCCAGTTCACCAGATCATCCAGTCAGATTGATTCAAAGTTTTCTATCTAAGGAAAACCAGCTGATTGCATCGACTCATTGACTCTTCAGCAATCCCTCACACTAAGCATGCTTGTAGCGACAGTGGAGAGGAAAAACTCCCTTTGAACAGGAAGAAACCTCCAGCAGAACCAGGCTCAATGTGAGCGGCCATCTGCTGAGGCCCACTGGGGTTCAAGGAGACAGAAGCAGACATAGAAAAAGAAGCATAGATACAAAAGGCAACTGTCAACCAGCTCCACAGGCGGCCCCGTCCAGGAAACACACAGCCAGGCAGACGAGCCTTATCACAAAGATAAATGACTGTAAAGTTGGAGAAAAGTGTTAACTTGCCAATCTAATAAAACAAGATGAAAAAAAGAGAACTGGTTTTATATATGGCTCTTTGAGCCCGCACCAACGAATAATAAAAAACCACTAAAACATTTCCGATACGAAACCGATATCGAAGCGTTGAGTTTTGACCGATACCGATATTTACCCAATATGACATCAGCATAAATAATAGTCTTTTGTTTATTTTATAGAGTGAAATGATAGAAAAGGCTTTATGAAGTCTGAAACTAAGAACAACACTTAAAGCATCAGATAATAGAACAACTGACTCATACATATTCAGTAACATCAACTATAAACCCTCAATCATTATTCTATAGCTGGTAAAGTGTTATTAGGTTTAGAATAATGAGTAAAGTTTGGCTTAGAGCCACCTGAAGCATTTCAACTGACAGGATAGAGGAACAGATTTCCAAACCGAAGCCTCCCACACCTCATAAACTCTGACAGACACTTGGCTTTTGTTGTCTGTGGCGAATGTTCCAGACAAACAGGCCAGTGAGGCGCTAAAGTTCAACCTCAAGCGTTTTCTCCCATGAAACTAAGAGGCCAAAGCAGGTGTTCTGTGACGTCAGGTGTTTGCTTTAGGCCGGCTCTCGCTTCCCTCTCCTCTATCCATGCCTCAGCTGCTGACGAGCAACACAGGGAAGTAAACTGGTACAAAAACAAAGCCAAAGGTTGTTTCTACAGTTTAACTGGAACTCTTTCTTTTCCTTTCCAAGGCGTTATGGTGACCGGAAGCTCAGGAAAAAAAAAAGAGCTCAACAGATTTAAAGGTTTCACCTGTGCTGAAGTTTCCAAGAACAGGATGCATACTACCTGATTGCATAATATGTCATTTAATTCAAGTGCAATGACCTTTAGCTCATATTATGAATCACAATAGAGATTTTTTTAAATCTAGGCGACACAAAGAAAAAGCAGTTTTTGAACCATGTTGTATAATCGCCCCTGTCCATAAAAGAATCCTGCTGCTGAGGTTCCGGAACAATCGGAACAAGGTGGAGAAGAGGGCAAACTCAAGAAACCCGACATGGACAAGCGATGAACTGCTTTGCTAACAATAGGCATGCAGGTGGGCGTTCATTTCTCTCTTCACTCCATTTATCTGAGCCACGTGCAATTTGCCATCATGCAGTTAGTGACCAGAGGCAGCCTATAGCGCCATATAATAAGCCACTTATCAGGATACTCACTGTCTGGAACACATGCATTACTGTAATACCGTCAATTTATACAACTATACATGACAAAAAAAGGTTTGCATGCAGATCTTATTCAAGAGACACTAGAAAACCATAAAGTACAAGGTTATTCATTATGTTTGTTAAACCTGGTTTAGAAACAGAAAATAGTTTTAAATGAAGAATGAAGAATTCTAAAAAAATTATTAGAAGTCATTGTGCAAAAACTTCAATGATGTGAGAGAAGGAAAAGGAAACCAGCAGGTTAACAAACTAACAAGTTAGGAAGTCAATATTTAGTCAATTTAGTCAAATATTTAATTTGACTAGTTATTAAAGTTAGAAACATATATGTTTGCAAACATGTTTTGAATGATTTTTAAAGTATAAATATCTTCCCACTGACAGAGCATCACTTTGTTTAAATAGAGGAGCTGATTACGTTCACAGTTAGAAAAATGGGACAGTAGATATTTAATGTTATTAAGATAACTCAAAATTCTGTAGCGTTTCTGTGAAAATAAATAATAAGAAAAGACTCTTCAGAAAACCTGAAAGAGAAACTTATATAATAAGATGAATAATGACATTTGTTCACTAAGCTGATAAAATAACTGTTTACTGTAAGGTGAAACCAAAGGTGGGTAATAACTACTTACATTTACTTAACAGTTCCTGAATACTCCATCCATTGCCACTTAATGAAAACAAGCTTGTTTCAAACAAATATGCATCTTTGAGAGACAGATTTTAATCTTTTTTGCTGTGAAGGCCATTTGGTTAAATGTTTTCTATCTGCTGATTCTGCCGCGTCCTTTGGAGTTTACTGCAGAAATCACAGTTTACTGTAATTTAACCTAATCCACATATTCTACGTATTGATTTCGTTTATAACTCAAAATTTATTTTGAATAGTGTTCATTCTATATACATTTTCTACTGTGTTATTACTGTATGTTATGTGTTTGTTTTTTATCTTATTCTTTAAAAACACCTGAAAATTCAAATCACTAAATATTTTTTTCAAATTTACATCATTTTGTAAAAGATTAAATCCTTTGTTATGATCACAGGTAGATAGAGTAGATCAGTTAATCGATACTTTAGTAGCCTTTACTTTACTTCTATTTAACTGATTTCTTTAACTGCTAATTTTACTCTTACCTGAGTAAAAGTCTGATGAAGTAGTTGTTGCTCTGACTTAATTACAATTTTTACGTATCTTACCCACATCTGGGTAAAAAATAATCAATCAAGATGAGTCTGGAATCAATATTTCTGTCATTCCAATCATGACTAAATTAAATATAACCCTTAATCAAAATGTACGCTCATCCACAGCTCCATTCTTTGAGTTTCACACAAACTCACCAAATAAATAAGAATAATTGGTATTTAAGTAGTAAGTTTCTGGTATTTGGTATAAAAATGCTTTTACTTTACGACAAAATGTGCTTTTCTGCTTCCAACTACTAGAAGCTCTTTACTGTGAAGGATCAGAGAGCTGTGTCAGCAGGGGGCGCTGTTATGTCTTTGAGGAAGGGTTAAAAGTCTGAGGCAATCTACACCTTTTGTCTGTCTGCTGCAGGAAATAACTGATTGCTGCTGAAGAAGTCACAGCTGGGGGGGGGGGGCAACAGCTGAGCGTTTGAAGCAGAATGAAGAACGTGGGACATTTCCTGACCCAAACGTATTGACTGGATTTCTAACTTCAAAGCCAGATGCATCACTTTGAAGAGCTGAAACTTTATTCCACTATTTGGATTCTGACCTCCATCCAACCGCCCCCCCTCCCCCTCCCACCCAGAACCAGGCTGTTTTCCGTAAGCTTATTAAGGCTCTAATTGACATCTCCTGCCCTTCAAAGCAAGACCCCCCCCCTCAGTAGGAGAGGGCATGTGTTTTTCATGAGTGAGGAACTCACTAAAACGTGACATAAACAGCTTTAAAAAATAAAACCAAACTCTTGCACACTCAGTTGGCTGCAGCTCTGACATTAAAGCTGCTTTTAGGTGTCATCTCCCACGAGGACCTGAGAATTCGTTTTCAACTGGTGCAGGCGATGACTAACCAGTTGTGGGAATGGATCCGACTTGGCTCAACAAATCTCACCACTTATCAGGATGATGCAACGCTGACATTTTCAATAGCAGCAGTTATGCAAGATTATCTGCACACTGTAAAATCTTTGAAACCTGATTTACAGACAATGTTTGCAGCTCCTCGGATCATAGCTTTTCTCTAGCAGTTGGAAAAGTTTCACATTTGGAGTAAGTTTGTTTCAAAGCTCTCGAAACAAACACTGGGAAGACAAACACTCGTTTTTTTCTGAAACGTTTTTTAGGAAAAAAACAGCAGCTTGGTCTAAGTTTAGACCACTTCCTCTATTCCTGAGACAGGGTCCACTTTAAAATGAGATGGAAAACCCCCTTAAGTCTGTACGCCAGATTTTCCACAGCATCGCATGCCAAAACTAAATCCCTGGAGGAAAAAAAAACAAAAAGGTTGTGGTTGTTGATAAAATTCAGAGATGTGTAGTTTTGTTTCTTATATTTAAAGCTTCAGATTCCCACAATAATGAAGCTGGATGATTTCAAGCATCTGCACCAAACAGTCACAGATATCACAGGATACACCCAAACTCACACTTAAACTAAATACTAAACAGATTTTCAGAAATTCTTCATAAGTTTCTACAGTATAAAGGTAGCTAACATTTCTATTTCAGCTGCTAAATGGAAAAATGTTATTTAAAAAGGATCATGTTGCAGCGAAGAAGTAAGAAATGGTCCAATTTCATCCATCTTCTTCAGCTTAGTCCTCGTCAGGTCGCCGCGGCGCCGCTGCCTACCTCCAGTAGTCTATTTGCAGGAGGCGGGGTAAACCCTGGACAGGTTGCCAGGGCAACACAGAGACACAGCTAGGGATAAATTAGAGAAGCATTTAACCTAACAGTAGCAGCCATTCAAAATGGCGCTTCCCAGTCAAACTCCAGCCGAATAGCAGCTCACTTCCCTGCAACTCCCAGCATAATCCCCTCTAACTTCCAGCCACTGCAGTGACCCCCTCTTGCATATTGTTTTTACTCTGACTCCACCCTTTCATTGAACTACCAGGAGGTGGCGCTTCTCTTTAGATCTTAACGTCCACAAATCATGACAGAAAGAATATTAAAGAACAAAGATTGATGTTTAAAAAGGAAACTTATGGGAAAAATCAAGGGAAGTGAGGACATTTGAATGGCTACTGCTGTAACAGTCATGTTTTTGGACTGTGGGAGGAAACCAGAGTAGAACATGAACTCCATGGGCCGGGAATCGAACCGGGAACCTTCTTGCTGCAAGGCAGCAGAGCCACCCACTGCATGTCCAGTGTCAGTGTTTCATCAAATTTTACTGCTTTTGTAGCATCAGAATCATAAACAGAAATCCTAACTTATTCACACCCATGGACTCTTCTAATTTGACTAACATGTTTCCTCTGATATTAAAGTTCTGGATGTGTTCCAGCCACAGTCCCATTTCCAATCAGATGGAGACTGAGTGAGCTAAAGATAAGGGTGATGGTAAGGAGGCCTCCCAGCCTCAGACTTTGACCTTACAGCAGATAAATCAGTTAAAACAGCAGAGCTGACATGCATCTGGGTTTGCTAATCATTGTCCACATGTTTAAAAATGGTTTTTGACTTAATTTCTTTTAAATTAATGGTAAATTTTTTCTCTTAAAAGCGGGTTTTCTTTCACAATTACATAAAATATACTGAATTTAAAGGTTTAATTTGTAATAAATGTTTGTTGTGATAATATGCTGCTGCTGTAATAAAATATAATTTTAAGAGTTTTTCCATATTTTTATAAAACAATCTTAGTGATTTTATTTTTAGCCCTGAATGTAAATGCTGGGAACTCTGTGTTAGATCTATGTCAAACAGAAGCTGGAGCATATTCGGTTTCCTGTTGACCCCAACTAACAAATCTATGCATCTTTCAGACATTTCTATGATTGTAGAGATATGCAGGTTTACTCACCTCACTAAGTCAGTCATGCAGGAGCCGACCACCACGACATCGAAAGCCGCGTCGCTCATGATCTGATGAACAAATGAAATGTTCCCTCAGTCATCTCTGATTCCACGCTCATCATACAGGAGATTATTGATCGCTGGAGGAACGTTTTCAGGAACAAAACCATCCAAACTGAGGCGCAATGAGGCCATCTTAGGCTAAATATGTTAAGTAGTTTCTCTGAGGCTAATAAACAAAAATCAAACCCATTTATATCCCACATTAGCATGAGCTTGACTGAAACAAGGAAGAAGGTAAAAATAGAGCGTTTATCAAAAGGCTGAGTTGAACATATTCCAGCCTTACTAGAGGTGGCGGTGGAGGGGGACATTTTGACGCTACGCTCCCTGAATGCACCACAACCCAAGCAAAGTCTGTAATTAATTCAATCCCTTGCTTGTATCGGAGCTAATGCCGGCGTGTTAATCTCCTTAAATCTCTTCCTATAGGCAGTGGGAGACTCGGAAAGCTTGGACGCTGGCTGTAGGACGGCTCCATTCTGTCTCCCACGTCTCACAGCGTATTGTCTTCTCTCTGCAGGAAGTTCACTCAGAAACCCCCCCCCCCCCAAAATCCATCATAAAAATGCAGAATATGATAAAAGCTACTGTATTTTAAACAGCACCTTGTGCAGCTCTCTCACGCTAACTGTTTTAAAGTCCATGCAAGACAAAACACGTAGACATCTGTTCAATGACAAACTCTTTCTCTTTAGGAATCCCAGCAGTAATGGGCGCATGAAACCCAGCAGAGCGCATCAAGCACTGGACTGGGTTTTTCTTTAGATGGATACTTTCAGATTGTGCGTGAATCACGTCTATGAAGGCAGACGGTCCCAGCCGTGAACCAGCCACAGTACCCTCATGTACAAAATCAACTCTGTGTTCATCTAATAAGATTATTTGAAAACTTTGCCTGTGCAGGCCCAACCTTTCCAATATACTGGTTCAATCTGAAATAAAAGCAGTTAAAAAAAAACACCTAAACATCCACCTACACTGTTGAATGTGGATTCAAACACTTATTTACAAAAAAATAAAAACTGTCTTTTTTTTCAGAGATCAAGTGAAACTTTGGTTGAGCTTTGGGCCACAGCCCGACTTTCAGCGTGGTGGTGCCGTGCGTGGCGTTCTGTACAGGGGGAAACGAGGGGCGATCAGTCTCTAACGACCACCTCCCCATCAGGAATCCTGAGGTCGGGAGAAAATCAAACATGTTTGAAATTCAGTCGGCCGTCGTAAGGTGGTGGTGGGCAAACAAGGACCCTTCTTCTTTCTCTCAGATGAAAACCCAGCAATATGATTTATTGCACATCTCAAGTAATATGAATTCAATTTTGTATTTATTTATTTTTCTGAACATGCCAATTGTTTTGTTATTGGTGAATTCCACCAAAACGGCTAAAATCTACATGATACATCGATGATGCATTGACTTTATATGATTTTTAGGCTCCTTACATTCTCGTCAGGAGCGCCAATAAGTGGGTGGGCGCGAGGTAAACGCCATGTTTTATACTTTGTACAAAGTCCAGGCCACTTGGTTTGAATAAAATAAAAGCTTGGATGGATGATTTCCATATTAATTATAAAACAGTTCACATTTCTGCAAATCAAATATAAATACCAAAATAATATGTTATGTCTGCTGTTAAAGGAAAATATTTCGATATAAACATATTGCCAGAACAGTACATTCCATTTGCAATCTTCTAAAACCGATCAATCAGTGCCAGACCCATCAGAAAGTTCCACATCATCACCTTTATGTAGGGACATAACATCCATTACCACATAGAATAGACTTCACCAATTAAATAGGTCTGGAAAAGGTAGTTGATTGCTTTAGGTCAGGGGTCACAGATTAGTGGACCCACCTGCTGGCTAATCCAGACTCAACCTGATTTAAAACATTTATAAATTACTGCATGTTGTCCGACGGCAGAGTCTAATTTCACTTGCGCCTCTTCTCCTGTTAATACGGTAAAGCCCTGGGGAGCGTCCGGCTCCAAGCTGCACGTGATCCAAATGAGCCAATGAGCTGTCAGTCTGGGTTGCTGCTGCTGCTACTTTTAGACACAGCAGGCAAACCTGTGGCAAGCCGGGCGATGGGAAAGAAGGAGAAGACGATGAGAAAAAGAGAGCAGAGAAAGTGTGGACTGCTGGAAGAACTGCGGTGAACTGGTGAAAGAAAAGTGAAATGGCGTGCTCAAAGATGACCCTGCACATTTAGAGGATGTTTGGCTCAACCTGCTGCTGTGAAGCAGGATTCTCCACCATGAACAGAATCAACAATAAATCTGGATCCAGGCTCAGAATGAGCACCTTGATATGTGCTTGAGAATGGCTTAGTCTCTGGTTAAACCCAGGTTTAAAGCCTTGCAGGGCAGCCTAAAGCCCACTGCCAACATTAAGACAGAAAAAATAAAGAAAATAACAAACGATCAGTTCAGGTGTTTTATAAAATATGGGAATCAGGAAATTATCTATAAACCAAACTGAACGATTGTTGTTCTCTACTTCAAAAAACACTTTAGATTTTAAAATGGAAAAATTATGGAAAAAAACAATTTTTTTTTATTCAATACATAACATGGATGCATAAAAACCCCATTTTATTTCAGTGTTAAATTCTGTTTAAAGTAACAGACTATAATTGAAAATGATTTTATCTGATCTCATTCAATATTCTGCACATCAGGGCCCCAGTTCTGATTCTCTCTTCCTTTACGGGTTGTTTTTTTAAATAATTAAAGATTTTCAATTTCCAAAATACACATTATTAGATATGTAAACAGAATATTTTTTATATTCATAAATGCGTTACTTTCATATTTACAACTAAATTCTGAAGTAAGCAAAGATCCAAAGCATTCCTGTAAATTGGTGAAAAGCGAATTAATTATGCGATTTGACTTTGAAACTGTTCTGCTGGTAGAGGAACAAACCTAAGATGCCTTTAGAGCGCATAATAAATGCGTTAAAATAAAGACTATAAACTGTCCAGCAGGTTTGATCTGTAATTAGGCTCTGCGGGGCTGCAGCATTTAAAAAAGAATTTAACCTGAAACTGAAACACAAAGTCCATTTAATTAAAGTGATTTTAACATAAACAACTGTCTTTCTAGAAACGACTCTTTATATGAAACTCGATAAAAAAAATACCTTCCATTCAAATGTGTTCCTGAAGAGTGAGCAACGGTCAAAGTGCTTTATGACAGCTGTGGTTTGTAGCTACTGCCAGACTAATTCTGCTCATTGAATAAATAAAAAAACAAGGATATTCTCTTTAGTTGAATCGTTAATATTAATAGAAACTGAAAGACACGTCTTATCTGATATAAATTAGATTTTTTTTTCCTAAAGTGAAAAACAGGTACCTTCTCATGACAGGCATTATACCGGGCAGCTAACAGGGGGCCATCGCCAGGACCCAAACATAACATCCCGGAAAGATTAAAAGCATGAACTAAACATTGGAGTTTACGCTCAAAACACAAACCTCCATTTCTTACAGGTACTTTTATTCACATCGTGTTCTGAATTTAAATAGATAGAAGAGTTCAAAGCCGTTTAAAGTCCAATGAACCTTTAGTTAGTCTTTATATTAGCGAGGAGAAGCGGTTAGCTGAAAAACAGGTACCTTCTCATGACAGGCATTATACCGGGCAGCTAACTAAATATATAGCGGTTAGCTAACTAAGCTAAAACTTCACCTGTAAATGTTTTGGTTCTAATATTAAAGCCGAGTTTGATAATCTGTCAAATTACAGGTTTCTTTTTATTGAGAGGATAGAGAGATTTAAGTAAGTTATGTAAAAATATAAACAGAACAGTAAAATATACAGTACACCGTTAAACTACTTGACATACTCCTTCAGTATATTCATGTGTGACTTCCTGTGTTTATTTAATGTCAGCCTACATTTCACATAATGTTCATTATGTGAAAGGTGAGAATCTCTGGCGTTCATTCTTTGTTTTATTTAAATTCTCTCTGCTATTCTGGATACTATATTCATGGTGACACTTCCTTCTATCTTCCGTTTAAAATCAATCCCTGGGTTTTGTCTTCAGGAAAAAGTGGCCAATTTCAAGGCACATAGAGCAGCAATGAATTGTCACATAAAGTTCAACACACGTTACAAAACAACTAATAATAAAAAAAAAAATGTGAAGACAATAAAAAAATACTCTAAAAAAGATGTAGAGGCAAACTGTCACCAGATAAAACAGTAGACCGCAGCGTAAAAACACAATAGTTATGATGTGGAAATCAGCAATGCGGAGCGGTCAGTGAGTTTACTGTGTAATCTTTAGAGTTCAGCAGCAGCACTTCTTTAGGCACCAATATGGCTTTCCTCCTCTGAGTTCTGCATGCAGCGCAATGAAAGCTGAAAGCGAGGATTCACACTTTAGAGAAAGAGTGTGTGATGGTTCTAAAATAATGCAACCAGTCGGAGAGACAGATGTTCACAGACAGTCAGCAAGGATGCTGCAGATGTTTCAGTCATGTTCAACTTAAACCCCCATTAATTCCACAGATCTAGTCTGTAAATCCATCCATCTTCCATCACACCTGTCCCAAGTGGGGTCATGAGGTGTCTATCTCCAGCTGTCTATGGGCGAGAGGCGGCGTCCACCCTGGACAGGCCGCCAGTCTGTCGCAGTGCAGTCTGTAAATCATAGCTTTAAATTGGAGCACATTTATTCAGGGCTTCAGTCAAAGAAACACATTTGTACTTCCTGTCTTTTCACAGACTTTCAAACTTTCCACACATTCGAACATTGTTCCTAGAACCCAGAGATCGTAGTGCAGCCTTTATCTACATCATGGGAATTGCTATTTCAGATATTCATCTTTTTACTCCAAAGCTATGTTTTTTTTGTTGTTTTTGTTTTTACGCCACCAATGGCGCTGACATTAGGTTGACAGGAAAGGGGGTATGAGAGAGGGGAAGAGACACGCGGCAAAGGACTACAGGCCGGATTCGAGGCCGCGTTGCGGACTAAGGCCTCCATACATGGGTCGTGCACACTAACCGCTGCTTCACCTGCACGCCCAGGAACTGAGTTTTCTTAAAGCTATAGTTCAGGATTTTCTTTTTCTTGGTGGATCATCAATTGTCCTGATTATGAATCCTTCTGGTAATATGTTTACGTAGGCCGTCCTACATGCTCGTGGGAGCATGCTTGTAGGACGGCCTATGTACGCTCGGAAAGCTGCAAATCTTCTTTTGGAAAGTAAGCTTGTATGAGCGATACAAACAGCAGCTTTTAAACAGAGCGTGCACGAGGAGAAATGGGCTTGTTCATGCGTTTAATAGGGGTTCCGTCTCGGGAGCGGGTACAGGGTTGTGTATGTGCATCTTTTTTTAAAGAGGAGAGGGTTGGTATTTTCAAAAATTTGCTAAAATCCTCCACTATACCTTTAAGAGATTCTATATGTCCATGAGTTTCCTGAGGAGCTCGTCTACATTTTAGAGGAATTTCACAAAACAGCCAAAGGTTGTACCCAATTATTTTTACTCCTCCACACGATGGTGGTGACAGCTGCAGCTTCCTCCCTCTACTTGTTGGATAATGTCACCACCGTTGTTTTGGTAGTGCTGACATTCAGCTTCAGTCAAGAGCTGTCTAACTAGGTGAGAAACTCCTGGAGGGCTGGTTCATGGTCCCTATAGTCGTGGATCCTCCTGTTGTCTCTGACGGTTTTCCTGCAGAGGGTTGAGGTTAGGGCTAACCCTGATAGAATGATGCTCCCATTATAGTGGATGTCCAGGAAAAGGCAGTTAGTTTTTCTCCATGCATCATCTTCTTGTTGCTTTCTTCGAACCGTGGATATCAGCATGTAACCCAGATGTTGTGTAGACAGCTGCTTACAGATTCTCCCACTTGAGCTGTGGATCTCTGCTGCTCTTCTAGAAATCCTAAGGGCCTTTTAGCTGCTTCTCTGGTTTCCTTTGCAGGCCTGGAAACTAGATGTATTCTATTTTTTCCCACTTTTTTTCTGATGGAGTCAACAGTGGTCAATGAGATGTTGAGAGCCCGGGACATTCAACATAGCATAACTTCTTTAGTTCATTTTGCCTTGTGATGCTGAAGGTTCAGTAATGTTTTCTAACAAGCCTCTGAAACTCTCAAATAAGAGTTTTATTTGCAGTGAGGCTGAATTCTAAACAGATGGAGACTATTTATTTAATTGGTGGTTTTTGGCAGCAGTTGGTGTCAGACTAAAGTGGACTAAACACAACTGCTAAACACATTTCTAGTAATAAAAATGAATCATTTCCACTTCCCCGATACGATGAAGTGCTTTATTGTAGATTGTCATTTAAAATCCTGATATTGTATATTAAAATGTGGTTATAAAATATGAAAGAACTCTTTTCCAATGCGCTAATATCAAAACAGACACAAATCATGAATTTCCGTCACAGTTTTATTTCTGAAAAAGTTAAAGAGCAACAGAAGAACCAACAAAAGTTAAAATGTTGTGTTTTATTTCCAAAATTCACAAGTTGCAGCTTGGTAGTGAGGCGCTGCTGTGGAAGCGGGTGATTGATAGTTGCTGTATCCGTCTGCAGACCCCTGACTGTGGACACCATGAACAACATGTCGCCTGAGGTGGCTCTGCACCGCATCTCGCCCGAGCTGCGGCCGCTGCTGTGCAGCGTGGTGAGGAACGGCCGAGTGGGGCTGGACTCCACCAACTGCCTCCGTGTTACAGACCTTAAAACGGGGTGAGCCTGCTGTCATCAGTCGCAGCTTTAGGATAGAAGACCCAGCTTCCAACATTTTGCTCTCAGGTTTCTAAAGAAATGGAAACATTTAGATTTAATTTCCTTATGACTGTGGGAATAAAGGACTTTTCTTTGATTTATATATTTATTATTATTATCATTTTTTTCTTATTTATCTTTTCTTTTGTGCTTCATATGCAGAAAACCATGTTTAATTATTTTATTTAGTAAATAGACTTCAAAGAGTAGGAATATTAACAATAATTTATTTAGCTTGGGTTTGACACAAGTTCTGTAAGTATTAAGTTTATATTTAAAACATTAATAAAATGTTTGTAAAGCCAATTATTTGAAGAGTTGTTGTTTTTACCTTTAATGTCCAGATGCACATCTCTAACCCCGGGTCCATGCTGCGATCGCTTCAAACTCCACATCCCCTACGCTGGAGAAACCCTCAAATGTAAGTTGGCAAGTTTACGACCTTTTTTTATTTTTCCAAGCAGATATCCTGTGAACATTGATGATTATAAAGCTGTTACAGCAAAACACAAATCGTGTTACATTCCACTAACATTCCATCCGGTTTGGCTTCAGATGTTTTTCCAAATGGATTTTCTTACATCACAGAAATTAATAAAAAAAAAGAAATTAATAAAATTGCAATTTTGTCTAATTCCATGTGTAAAATATTTATGATGTTAGATCCCAAAGTTTTGTAGTTTAATCTGCATAATGTGCTGGGGGGGGGGGTCTTAGAAGTATGTTGGAACTTTGTTGAAGGAAAGGAGGAATCTTATTGGTTCAGCAGGAAGCCCACGGTGACTGGAGGAGCTGAACTACAAGCATGCTTAGTGTGAGGGATTGCTGAAGAGTCAATGAGTCGATGCAATCAGCTGGTTTTCCTTAGTTAGAAAACTTTGAATCCATCTGACTGGATGATCTGGTTGATCTGGATCTATAAAGTGACCTGAGATGACATGATGTGAATTGGAGCTATAGAAATAAACTGAATAGAATTGAACTGATCCACAGCTCAGGTTGGAGAATTTGTTCATAGAGTCATCCTTGCCACAAACGTTACTTCATGAGAAAATATCCAGGGAAAAATTAACCTGCAGATGAGATCAAAATAAAAGTGTCTGACCAACATTTAGAAACACTCCATCACCCTGAACGCTGACTGTTAGTCACCAGCTAGAGGTGCAGACGATGCCTTTCTACGTCTCCTCCGTGACTTCCTTCAAATCCTGGATTGACCTTAAGTTGGCAGCAGCCAGATTGACATGCGTAGAACTGAGTTCATTCTGTGAAAAGGATGGATAATTAGTGCAGCACTTTGAGCTGATTGGATGACGTGCCAGCTAGTACCCGCCTTCCTTAATACGTTTTCAGCCAATCTCCATCATTGTTACCCAGCTTATAGCTTCATCAACCTGGTTGTCCATGAGAGCCACCAAAGGTGACACCATGACCACAGTAGGACTGGTCTGCAGCTTCTTGGCAGTTTTCACAACTAGCAGAATAAGCTGATAAATCAAACTTTGCCACCGTCATCTCTCCCATCTACAAATGCAAAGTGCTTCTATTTTATCTAAAACCGAGTCCTCCAGGGTAGCCATGTTTGTAACGAGGTCCTTCTGACTGTCGCCATTCCTACATGTCCCGCCCCTAAAAACAGTGCTGGCATGTCATTGGTCCGACTCGCTGGTGCTTAGGAGACGGACGTATTAGTGGGAGTCTTTCAAGATGGTCTTTTAAACTCATTTAATGTAAACATTTTTACTTTTAAATCCCTCTATCTCTGTTTATTCCACTTAAAAATTCCAATCACATCTAAGTTTATTTCTCACATACAATATTTTAGAACGTGTGCCGGTTTATAATAGTGATGTAGCACAATGTGTCACCGTTTCAAGCCCCCTTCAAGTCACAACTTGACGATTTTTCCCGCGTATGCCTCACATCCCAGAATCTTATAAAACGCTGTCATGCATGAACTTTCTATGTATTTTTTTTATTTTGGGCGTGTACATCCAAAACGAGTCCAGAGCGTTTGTCCAACGACAGCCTAACTTATGCATAACGCACAGCAGTGAGAGCTGGTTAAGGCTGATTTATACTCAGAAACCAGGTCGTCTGTGTGTCGCAGTGAACGCAAATATTCCCACTGCGACGAGCTCACTGTGACACACTGTATAAACATAGCATGTTGTACAACCAGCCCTTTATCCCCCCCCCCAGCAGTGTGTCGCAGATATTTTTAATTTATGTCCAACATTGAAGCGTGGTCTGCGCTATGTTATTCCACACCAGAGGGCCAATCAGGAACTGGCTGTGGGTCTAGATACGGCCGAGGCGGCGAGGAAGTGGGGGATAGTTTGTGCGACAACGGAGGGACATGAGGGCCAAAAAGAGCGGGGATCCAGGTGGAAAAAGGGTCCCTCGCTCTGCTAGCTGCTCCATCTTCACCAGTCGTTTTCCACAATGGCGGTCAGACAAACAAAACAAGCCGGTAAGGAACCAAACAGGAAATACGCATAGTGTTGAGATTGATAGTGTAGATTTGACCAATCAGAGGCCTCCTGTCTGCTGTCACCTACAATTTTGGAGAGGTGCAACAGAGTGTCTGCAGAAGGGGGGGGGGGTCATATCTGTGTTAACTGCGACACACGCAGATGACCTGGTTTCTGAGTTTAGATCGCCTTAATGCCCATGAAATGATGTATAAGTGTCCAGAGGGGGCAGTGATGCACCTGGAAGCGCCTGGCCTGCATACAAACATGTCTTCCATCGCAGTATTAACTTAGCTGCCGTTTCCCGCCTGCCCCCCCAAAAAAGAAAAACACAGAAAGAGGATTTGCAGTCTCAGCAGATTCATGTCTGCTAGGAAGTTTGTTGGTTGTAAACGCAGGGAGGATCCATCACTCACCTTCTGGCTCACCCTGTGATGGGGATGAAGTCTGGAGGAGAACTGATGTTTCCTCCTGTGAACCCCCTTTATACCAAAACGCTGCAATACGCCATTATACACACATTCAGTGCTCGTCTTGAACACGTCAGATACGTTGATATGCGTTGGAGAGAAGTTCTTGGTAAATAAGGCATAAGTTCTGCACAGGGTAGTCAGGCTTTGAATAATCTAGACACCATGACCTTTGAGAAACTCACACTTAACGTATGTCAGCCATCAGATAACTGACCTGGAACTGATGGCCCACGTGTGAGCACACGCTGGCATACGGCGTACTCACCGTATGTCCACCTGTGCCAGCGTGCTTCGCCGTGTTCATAACTTATTCAAAGTATTCCAGCGTTTTTTGCCAAATCTTTCGTTTGTCGGGCGTACGCTGTTCTAAACTGTCAAGGTGTGACAGCAGCTTAAGAGGCATGAAAACCTTTTAGGGGAGCTTAATTTTTTTTTCTTTGCATAAACATAATTTTTCCATATCCAGTTTAAAGCGACTGGATGTTCAGCCTCAAATCAGGCTTCTTTGTTATTCATCATGTAGCGATATATTCTTAAATGAAACAGCAACAAAGCCACATCAGTTTGGGGGTAATCACTGGCAGCCTAATCATGCTGATTGCACAGCAGGGTGCGCATTGATTCAACTTTTCACTTTGTTTTGTCATTTCCTTTTCCTCTGAAATCAGACGCTCATCTAAAGATTTTCACCTGGCCTCAGGACTTCCTTCAGTTACTGTCTGAACGCTCAGATTTGCTGCCTGAGTAAAGAATTTAATGACTGTTTTAGGGTTATTTCTATTCTATATCATTAGTATTTTTCTTTATGCTTTTATCTCTCTATTTGCTTTCCGACTGGCAGAACTTAATTTTCCTTCCATAAATGTTATTTGCGTTCAGTCCAGTCTTGATTAGCACGCTATGATGTCACAGCTAGTGGGTTTAAAGAACGGCAGAAAGCCTTTTATGGAATCTACCAACTAAAGCGAGACTTTAAACGAGCAGCTTGATGATCGTAACAATCCCACTCAGTTTCCAGTTGTTTGTTCTTTAGTATTTTTACTGGAAGGGTCTCTGCCTTCTCCATCAAATCTCCGCTTTGAGACTTTCCTCTGTGAGCCGGCCTCATGGAGAAAATAAATCGATTTAAGTCGATTTCAACCTTCTCTCACTGGAATAACGATGACTAACAGGACGTTGATTTGTGACTGTGAAACTTTCACAGAACCAGGTTTCAGTTTAGCTCGTAACAAAGCATGTTTATGTCATCGATATTTCACTTTCATCTGTTTTCAGCGGGGTCTGTAACCCATTACCTCACCTTCTCCGTTCATTCATTACGTACCGCCAGTCGGAAATGTGAGTCAGGGCGCCGTTGGTCGATCTGACAGCTGAATAGATTCCCACACCTTTCTGTTTCTTGACAGCAGAAGCCGCTGAGCGGCAGGGCTCGGCATCAGATCTAATAATCTGAGCAGGTAAAGGAGATAGTTTACCAATGGAATGAGTATTTTTACTTTAAAATAAGATAATTAGATAATATTTCCCCTTAATATAAGACAATCCAGTTGTGTTTTCTTATTTCAAATGTAAATTGTCGTGTTCCAATGGCAAAATGTCTCTTTAACCTCCTAATCCAAGAATCAATGAACTTATTTTAATAAAAAAAAGACTTTTTCCAGTGAATATGGCTTCGATTCAGAGATAGAAGTTTTGTTTATAGATCTGCTTTGATGCAAATGTAGAAAGAAGATTTGTAGCCAAAAGGAAGGAAGTAGGTTTTGTTTAACTTTCACAAAATGAACTGAAATGACTGCGACCTGCGGCAGGAAGTTGCGGCTGCACTTGTGGAATCTGTGTAGTGAACAGATAAACCCCTGAACATTGTACCTTAAATAAAAGTTACTGCTAGTAGATAATGGATGGGAAATGATTTATCCTTGTTACCTCCTTCCTCTGCAAATGAATGAGGTTAGAGGCCTCATCTCATATCCATACACCTCATTTCTATTTTTGTGTATTTTTGACCTGAAATGACAAATGAAAAAATAGCAAAGCTATGAGGAAACTGTTTCCTATAAGAAAGAAGAGAAAAATGAACCTAAGAGCTGAAATGGTGCATAAACCCACCAGCATGGCAGCACATCGTGGTCAGAGTTAAAGAGGAGCGCTGGAGTGATTAAATGCTGCTTCTGGAGACATAAGGGGCCAAAAGTTTGAGTAGCGGCCATCTTGGATCACGTATTGCTCTGCCTTCCTCATTAGCAGGAGAAAAGGGACCCAGTGAAAGCAAATGTTACACAAGTCTTGGTTTAAACAAAACGAAACGTCTACTTCAAAGAAATCCAACAAATGATTTGCAATAAAAGATTGGAGGAAGCGGTACATGTGCTTCACCGCGCTGCTTCAGTGCACATGATGCAGATGCGAGGAAGAAGACTAATATCAGCCCAAAGCATGGTCCGGCTGATTTATCGTTCCATTTCTAATCTTTACTGACCTTTTGAAATGTTCTCTAAGCTTATCATGTTGCTCATCTTTTGAATTGGGACGCTTCCTCTGAATAGCGCTGCTGTTTTTAAGAGCAGACGTGCTTCTTTTCCAGCTACCTGACATGTTTCCAGACTTACTTCCATTACTCCCAGCATTATTGAAGCTCCAGGGACCAGAGAGGCGGAGATGAAAATCATGTGACTAAAACTCAGTTTGACAAAATAAGATTAGGTTAGACTATATATTTACATTTTTTTATTATATTGAGACATTAATTAGAGCCTGGTGGAGGTCCAGTGGTGATATTTTAGGGTTTTTTGGTGACTTCTTTTAGCTTCATGTGCTCCTCTCTCACAGTGACCCATGTTTTTGGTTTTAGTTTGATTATCCTCAACTTGTTGACTGTTCTCCCCACGATAGAACTGCTGCTTTCTTCTTCTTTTGAGACCTCATTGAATCCTTTAACAGACAGAAAGCTGCTTTAGTTTTCCTTCTGAAGGCCTGAGTCTGGATATTTCTGAGTCATGTAGATCAGATCAGATATTATCGCGTATTTATTTGCCCTCCTAAGGTTGCAGATCCTTAGATTTTTTAAATCAATCCCACCCTTTGAGTACTTTTAATTATTTTCTTTAAATAATAGCTGCTTATGCATTTTAAATTAAAGCTCTTTCATTTATCATTTATATTTTTTGGAAGATTATGTGGAGCTGCTGATCTTTAACATACCATAAAAAGCTCAATCAATGCCCTGCCTTTAGAGTGGCTTAGATATGTTATAGATAAAAAATATATTTATTAATAATTCTATTATTGCACACATCTAACATATTTCCTTGTTTCTTTGGTCTTAGACCGTCTCCTTTCAATTAAAGATGAAGAATAGTTGTGTTGAATCCCTGACAGACAAAGAAGAGGCAGTTGCTGGAGGCTCAGGCAGCCATCTTCATGTTAGTCTGTTTGAACAGAGCAGCTTATAAAGGCCTGAGTTATAACCTGTAAAGTTTGACCTTAAAGACCTCCGTTTCCCCTCTGGAGCCCAGCCAGCAGCTTTCTCACAGGCTGCCAGGATTTTGGTACAGAAACACATCCTCGTTTCCTCGTTTGACTCTGCCCGCTGAAAAAAAAAAACCCGCTTCCACATGTGGACGTTCATCAGGCGTTTGCTGGAAGAAGAAAAAAGCAGAAGAGGAGCGTCTCTTAGCGCGTAAATAGAATTGTGTAACATAAAAGTTGGAACACGGTGAACCAGTGTGTGCTCGTGGTTATCTGCTGTTTTCCTTTTAGAGCAGCTGCCTCTTTCAGCACAAGCTTTTATTCTCTTATATTAGTGCTCAGTTGACTTTAGGAGCCCCCCCCCCAAAGAAAAAAAAAGTCAGAAGGAAATAATTAGAAAACCTGGTCTAGCTTTAATTTCTATTGAAACAAAGTCACCAAACTGCTGAAGAACATTTTATTTTTCATAAAGAAAATGTTTTATCCTTAATGACCTTTGATCTCAGTGAACCACTCCTCTCAAACATCTCATCTTCTACAGATCTTCCTGTTCTTTTTTGTTAACAAGATGGGACGGCAGGGGCGGATTTAGGAAATGTGGGGCCCTACGCAACGGCAGGCAAGGGCCCCTCTGAATGGAGAAGACACATAGAACAGCCCCATTCTACAGATATAGAAATGTTAATAGAATAGACATCCATTATCTGTTCTAGGTTGTGTCCCTCTCTTCTTGTCCCTTTTCTTCTTGTTTTCCTCTCTATGTTTTGTACTCAGCTGACTTTTCATGCTGTCTCTAAAGGAATGAAAAATTTTTTCCAAGCACTAAGCTCACTTAGCTGATTGCTCCTTCCTGTGTTTCCAAAAAGGCCAAAGTAAATAACCCAGTCCTTCTTTTCACTGTAGACAAGCCATGATCTGCTTATCTGTTCTCCATTTTTCATTTGGATGAAATAATAGCTGCATGAATCATGACAGCAGACAAGATAGAGGAGAGCAGGAGGCGGGGTTACCAATCTACTTGCTCTGGAGAGCAGAGTTCGCTGCTTTTAGATGTTGTCTCCAGAGTCTCCAGTAGCAGAAAAAAGTCTCTAGATTTGGTGCTAGGAGCTTTTTAGAAATCAAAGTGCTAGAGGGGTCTGAAAAGTGGCTAAATATAGCGACTAAAGCGCTAAGTTGGCAACACTGCTCTTTGCATGGTTTGTTTTCAAATGGTTTGCTGCTGTCTGTTTGGACCTTTCTGAACATGTGCAGCAAATGGACTGATCCAATATGGTGGACCCTGAAACACTTTATATTATCAGCGTTCTGATGGCATTTTAGCAGAAATATTTTTATCAAGACATAATTAATGTAATAAGGAATAGCTGTATTATACATACATTTAAAAGGAGTTTTATGGGGCCCTGAGGAACCTGGGGCCCTAGGCATCCGCCTAGTATTGCCTGATGGTAAATCTCCCCCCCTGTGGGACGGGGCGAGGATGGGGGACACGCCTCCCTTAGCATCCTGATTGGTGGACTAGGTCCTGCCAGAACAATCAGATCCATTTACCACTCTAATATAACTGGTGATGAATAGAAAGAAACATACTAGATTGGTCAGAACTCTTTATATGATAAATGATTTTGTTTGTATCTCTATGAATAATTTCTGAGATCCAGATTCTTAGAATGTGTTGGTTGATGGCTTCATCAAATTCCTTAACAAGGAGATGCTTGAAAGAAGGGAGGGGCAGCTGTTAGTGACCAGTGTTGGGCACGTTACTTTGAAAAAGTAATTAGTTATAGTTACTAGTTACTTCTCCCAAAAAGTAACTGAGTAACTAACTGAGTTACTCCACAATAAAAGTAACTAGTTACTAGTAAAAGTAACTATTGCGTTATTTTTGCGTTTCTCGCCCCCGTAACCCTCCCCACCCAGCCCCCACCTTCTCGCCGTGTGTTTCCAAAGCCAGCTGAATAGTGCGGACGACAAAGACAAGAACCTGCAGAGAGTTTAGCATTTATTGCAACTCAACGTAAATGACATCAGGGGGGAACGCCATGTGAAGTTTTTAACAGGGCGTTCAGATCTGGTGAAATTAATAACTGGGGATGTCTAATTCTGAAATCCTGCGTGTTTGGGTTGTTATAGATACTGCAAAATCTATCTATCTATCTATCTATCTATCTATCTATCTATCTATCTATCTATCTATCTATCTATCTATCTATCTATCTATCTATCTATCTATCTATCTATCTATCTATCTATCTATCTATCTATCTATCTATCTATCTATCTATCTATCTATCTATCTATCTATCTATCTATCTATCTATCTATCTATCTATCTATCTATCTATCTATCTATCTATCTATCTATCTATCTATCTATCTATCTATCTATCTATCTATCTATCTATCTATCTATCTATCTATCTATCTATCTATCTATCTATCTATCTATCTATCTATCTATCTATCTATCTATCTATCTATCTATCTATCTATCTATCTATCTATCTATCTATCTATCTATCTATCTATCTATCTATCTATCTATCTATCTATCTATCTATCTATCTATCTATCTATCTATCTATCTATCTATCTATCTATCTATCTATCTATCTATCTATCTATCTATCTATCTATCTATCTATCTATCTATCTATCTATCTATCTATCTATCTATCTATCTATCTATCTATCTATCTATCTATCTATCTATCTATCTATCTATCTATCTATCTATCTATCTATCTATCTATCTATCTATCTATCTATCTATCTATCTATCTATCTATCTATCTATCTATCTATCTATCTATCTATCTATCTATCTATCTATCTATCTATCTATCTATCTATCTATCTATCTATCTATCTATCTATCTATCTATCTATCTATCTATCTATCTATCTATCTATCTATCTATCTATCTATCTATCTATCTATCTATCTATCTATCTATCTATCTATCTATCTATCTATCTATCTATCTATCTATCTATCTATCTATCTATCTATCTATCTATCTATCTATCTATCTATCTATCTATCTATCTATCTATCTATCTATCTATCTATCTATCTATCTATCTATCTATCTATCTATCTATCTATCTATCTATCTATCTATCTATCTATCTATCTATCTATCTATCTATCTATCTATCTATCTATCTATCTATCTATCTATCTATCTATCTATCTATCTATCTATCTATCTATCTATCTATCTATCTATCTATCTATCTATCTATCTATCTATCTATCTATCTATCTATCTATCTATCTATCTATCTATCTATCTATCTATCTATCTATCTATCTATCTATCTATCTATCTATCTATCTATCTATCTATCTATCTATCTATCTATCTATCTATCTATCTATCTATCTATCTATCTATCTATCTATCTATCTATCTATCTATCTATCTATCTATCTATCTATCTATCTATCTATCTATCTATCTATCTATCTATCTATCTATCTATCTATCTATCTATCTATCTATCTATCTATCTATCTATCTATCTATCTATCTATCTATCTATCTATCTATCTATCTATCTATCTATCTATCTATCTATCTATCTATCTATCTATCTATCTATCTATCTATCTATCTATCTATCTATCTATCTATCTATCTATCTAGATCTATTCTCTGTGTGTGACATAAAATATGGATCTCCATCCCTGCCACAAAGGCCATCAAATAATGTTTAAAATAAAGAATACAGTAGGTTGAGAAGGCAAGTATCCATCCATCCATCCATCCATCCATCCATCTTTCTCCCTTTCTCCATATAGGCTATCATTTGGTCGTTCACGCTCTCCATAGTTCTCCTGTGGCGCGAGCACAGGGCGACTGTTGCGCGCCTTTAGCGAGCATGCGCGTTTCCTGTCGCTTGCGCGGTGACTCGTGCCGCCTGCGCTGTGCGGAGATGCAGAGGAAACCGTATCTGATGGGGAAACGCAGCTCGACGTAACACCGGTATTTCCATCAGGAAAACGCTGTTTTGCTGCTGGATCCTCCTCACTCTCCATCTCTCTGTGTGTGCTGTACGTTAACACCCGCCAGCAGAAACACCCACCTACCCAACTGACAGACGGAATCTCACTATACATCAGCCATTCTCATCCTCCCCTCTCCCACGACAAGGCGCGCACCTCTGGATGACCTAAAAAATTATCTTTAATATCTCTTAAACAAAAGTAGCACAAACAATATTTTTTTCTGAACAAATCTGCACTAACGTTGCACTAACCATTCAGTCTATTTGCAGAGTTTTTTGACGTGGGTGGGGTGTCAGCTTCACGCAGCTGCGCACGAGTCCTATCATGAAAAAAGGTTCATTGTGCGACCTGAGTAACGCGCAGTAACGGGGTGTCTGCAATGGTAACTGCGTTATAGTTACAGTCAAAGTAATTAGTTAGATTACTCGTTACTAACGCCGTTACTTTCAACGCCGTTAGTCCCATCACTGTTAGTGACAGGCGACCCAGCGGTTTGCCATGCTGTCATTCATCTATCTGGACTCTTTGATGATTATTGTTTCACAATCTACTCAATTCTTCAATTATCAATGTTGCTTATTCACATTTTGTATCACACTTTTTTCTTTCACTCAGCTTCCCTATAAGATGCTGTGATTCTGCATTTTTAAACGATGTGTAGAATATCAGTGCCGATGTCCTGGACGTCGGTTCAATCAGCAGCCTTCTCTGTTTGATTTTCACTGGAGGGGTCCAAACCTCTTTCACGCTGCACTATCCCAATGAAAGTCCTAATGTTGGAGAAATGGGATTAAAGGAAAATAATCAAAAGGGTTCGGAAGCTAACGGCACATTTTGGACATCTCTGTTGTAAAGATTATAATCAAAGCAACGGTGCTTGTTGTTATTCTTTCATATTCAGTTTTTTTTTTATCATCAGTCAGTCATTAGCACTAACTATGGCTAACTAACTTTTTGCACTAAATATGTTGTTTGATTAAATAAGTTTCTGTCTGTCATTGGTGATCTGTGAAAACACACCAAACTGGCTCTCAACCGTTACCAAGGAAACACAATGTCACAGAGGATGAAAGTTTAGCTGGTGTTTTTTAATTAGATCAAATTAGCTTTTAATAAATTCAGAGCAACTGGAATGTGTTCAAACCAGTTTACAATGCAAATCCAATGAGATTATATAAATATCTAATTGAATGATTTGCCTGTAAAAAAAAATCTTATACATAATTGATTCTTAATCTTGAGTGATTTTTTCCTGAAGGAAAAAATAAAGATGCTAGGATGACCTAGCTTCTTTAGCTTGGTTGGTACATGGAACAATGGAGCCAGTTGGAAGCAGACATGAGTGGAGTCAATTAAAACATAAGCTCTTTTGGCCAAACAGGCAATCAAATTAATATGCATAAGAGGAAACACACACATGTTAACATTATATTTAGTTTTTAAACCCTTAGTGAAATAAAGTTGATTCAAGCTTTATAAATAACAGCTCAAGTCACCAGCATGGGGTCCCATGGGGTCATTAGCTTTTTTTAGCTTCCAAAAACAGAAAGAAAATTAAAATAAATCCACTGTTCTTTGTTTCCAAGTCTGAAGACGTTTCTCTTCCATCCAGGAAGCTTTTTCAATCCAAAATGTCAGAAATAGCGTTTAGTTCCAGGTTTTATCCAGCAGCCCAACAAAGCCTGGTTTTAGTTTAGAAAACATGCAGATAGAAACGGATGAACGGGTCCCCCCCTTTGGAATGGGGGTCGTTTGGCTTCTTTGTTAGCCTGCAATACCCCATACCTGTCTATGTCTCTGAAAGGACCCCCCTTTAAAGGGAATAGTTGGCCTGGCTAATTAGGCGAGGTCCTCCGCTCTCCTGTTCAGGGTTTGCGATGATAGCTTACTGTACACAGCAGTGAATACATGTTGATCTCTGCTGTGGACAGCTAAGGCATCCCAGAGTTCAGGAAGGTTTAGCTCAGGCTGTGCAGCTGAGCGGGTCTTTTTCTCTGTGGTCTCCTGGATCCACGTCTGGAACTTCTGAGTAATTCCTGTAAACCCAGGATTTTACAGAATCTCCTGATTTCACTTCAGTTGTTACTGTTTTCTAATCATGGGATTTAATGATCTTCTTCAGATGAAGCCAACGTGTTTAAGAGAGGCAAAGATGTTTTACTTTTTTTGAAGAACTGATTTCAGCTTTATTTGACCTTTATTGACCTTCAAGGTGCGGCTCTTTTTGAAATTTCCCCCCAGCACAGTTCCACCTCCTCTCTTCAGATCGCCTGACCCTGTGGGCACAACATGGAGAGGTTCACATTTCTCTGTAAAACTAGCAGAAATAAAGGGTTAAGTGTGCCGTCCATGCTGCTGCTAAAATATATGTAGACATTGTTGAAATAATGCCTGAATGTTTTAAACACTTTGTCGTCTTTCATCAGATTCCTGTGAAAATATACTGTAACTGTTCTTATTAAAATCCTCTGTAAGGAAGATAAAACGGTAAATATTTTCTCGGTTTCAGGGGATATCATCTTCAATGCTCAATATCCCGAATTACCTCCAGATTTCATTTTTGGTGAAGATGCAGAGTTTCTTCCTGAACCTTCTGAGCTACCTGTGAGTAAAATCCTCATTTCTTTGCCATCAAAATGTGGATATTTTCTTCCAAAGTTTATATCTTGCTTGCATTAAGCTTTAAGTATTAAAGCGCAGCTTCTTTTCTTTCATAACTCGTCAACTTTGTGGTGATTTCAGGTATTTCTCCAGGTATCTCTGTTAAATTGTGACTCACTATAAAATAGTCTAAAGAGGAGTAATGAGCTGTAATTCCTCCTAACAGAAGCAGAGCACAGATCATTAATACTCATATTTATATTTAATAGCTTCTCTCCTTTGTGTTAATGGACAGCTTCCAGGAAACACACCTACAGTTCTTGGTATTCCTGTCTTTTATTTCTCATTATCTTATTTCTGTTTGAATTTGTTTCCAGGAATCCATTTGTTGAGTTTTTATCTTTTAATCAAAAAAGGCAGCTTTTTAGGACAATTTTTACAGGCATGCAAATATTAACAGAGGGGCTGAATAAGTCCACATATTTCATTTTCTAAAGAATCAGGCTTTCATAGAGGCTGGGAAGGCTTTCTTCAACCTGCTTGAAATTCCGGTTATTTTATGTTACAACCGTCCATTTATTTAATTGTAACTTTAAGTCTGGACAACACAAAGAATTACATCATTGTGAAAAGTCAGTGGTTATAAATTAATTATTGCTCCATATAGTATATCCTTTATATAACCTATTATAAATTAAGACTAGTGAATATAAGCTGCTGCATCTAATTAGCTTCCCAGCTCACCTGATTAATAAATGATGTGTAGCTTTTTTGACCAACTTGAAAAATGCCATGTTTGGTGTAAAACATTGTTGTGAAACATAGTGGTGGGGGAATCATGCTTTGGGAATGGAGTAGGGCAGAAAACAATTAATCGGATTAATCGATTATTGAAATAATCATCAACTAATTTAGTAATCGATTAATCGTTAACTGGAGATTAGAGACTCTAAAAGCTAACAAAGTAAACTGACCTTGAGCAGCAATGATACTAGAATTGTGAAAAAAAATGTAAACATTTTGCATCTAAGATTAAAAAACTTTTTCGTCTACCAATATGTACTATCCAGAACTCCACAAGTGGAGAAGTTTTAGTTTCTCCTGGTTTAATTTTTAAAAAAAAATCTTCTTTAAGGAACGTTTTGCAATCCGAATATTAATGGATTAATTGAAAAAATAATCGACAGATTAATCGATTTGCAAAATAATCGTTGGTTACAGCCTTAGGTTGGAGCTATTTACAGATTCATTCTGCAAGAGGAGGCAAAAAACTTGAGATTTTGGAGCAGAATCACCTTCCTGCAGGAAAAAAAGACCCTAAAGCAGAAGTCACGGATCCAGACCCACCTGCTGGCTAATCTGGACCCGACCTGATGTAAAACATTTATAAATTACTGCATGTTGTGCGACGGCAGTGTCTAACTTCACTTGCGCCTCTTCTCCTGTTAATACGGTAAAGCCCTGGGGAGCATCCGGCTCCAGGCTGCACGTGATCCAATGAGCCAATGAGCTGTCAGTCTGGGTTGCTGCTGCTGCTACTTTTAGACACAGCAGGCAAACCTGTGGCAAGCCGGGCGATGGGAAAGAAGGAGAAGACGATGAGAAAAAGAGAGCAGAGAAAGTGTGGACTGCTGGAAGAACTGCGGTGAACTGGTGAAAGAAAAGTGAAATGGCGTGCTCAAAGATGACCCTGCACATTTAGAGGATGTTTGGCTCAACCTGCTGCTGTGAAGCAGGATTCTCCACCATGAACAGAATCAACAATAAATCTGGATCCAGGCTCAGAATGAGCACCTTGATATGTGCTTGAGAATGGCTTAGTCTCCGGTTAAACCCAGGTTTAAAGCCTTGCAGGGCAGCCTAAAGCCCACTGCCAACATTAAGACAGAAAAAAGAAAGAAAATAACAAACGATCAGTTCAGGGGTTTGAGAAAATATGGGAATCAGGAAATTATCTATAAACCAAACTGAACGATTGTTGTTCTCTACTTCAAAAAACACTTTAGATTTTAAAATGGAAAAATGCTAAATTTAAAAAAAATATATTTTTTATTTAAAAAGTCAGCATATAACATGGATGCATAAATACCTCATTTTATTTCAGTGTTAAATTCTGTTTAAAGTAACAGATTATAATTAAAAATTTCTCCAGGCCTTTACTGGTTGATGATTTTCTTTATTCGGACCTCGATGAGTTTTGCAGCATTTTTTAACCTGACCTAAACCTTCAACCAGAGCCTCAACAGAAGGTTTCAGAGTCATGCTTTACTAATTGTGATTCAAGCTCCATTAGAGCTACTAAGGCTGGTGACAACTTCACTGAAACTGCTCTAGACTAGTGTGAGTTTCTGAAAGATTTAGTAAAATCACTTTTTTTATGCTGCTACATCTAGGTTTAACGTTCATGAGAAACGCTGTATTATACAACTAAGAATCGACGTATAAATCACTGTATGAAGAGTTTCTTTACTGCAGTGTTCCAGCAAAGCTGTTTATATGATTGAAATGTTTAGTTTGAATCCTTCAAAACGCTTATTGTCCATCATTAGACCTCTCAGAAAACGCACTCGCTTCCTATGTCACATATAGACTGGAAAACATGCCTGGATTCATGGTGCTGCTTTAGATCAGCTATACATTCTCAACTTAACCAGTTGTAATAAAAGGCCTGTGATTTTAAAGGCCTACTAGATCCTGCAAAATTGCACATTGGTTTTGGATTTTAGGAAATTTCCTTTGGAATAGTTACTTTTTTTTATGGCTGTGATCAAACGATAAGGATGAAAGTAAAGTTTACAGGGCTGTTCATACCAGCAGGGTGCTGTTGGTATCAGCTGCATGCAGCATCATGCTTCTGCACAGGCTGTGGTTTTTTTGGTTAAATAAGCCTGAATTAAGGCTTGATGGTTGGGAAAGTCTGTCATTGTAATAGGGTTCTGAAACCTAATAACTAACTCTATTTTCATTCTTTCTTGTCCAATAATGATGGCATCTCTGCTATATTTAGCGTCTCAATCACTAAAATCTACATTATACGTTGCCGACAACAGCCTAAATATATCCTTGACGTTGACAGCGTGATTGCATGGTATTTAAATTTTAACAACGGACCAAATAAGTTACTGTTTTGTAGAGTTTGTTTGGCTGCCGCCTGACTTGCTGCCTTACTTTATTCCTGGAAAAAATGGCTGCTGAGGATGTGGCTGAACTGAGAGCAAAGTCCTTTGTGTGATAAAAAAGCTTTGTGGGAGCATCTCCTCCTTAGCCTGCGCTGCACACGGCCTCTCTGAGGTTTTAAATACTTAGAGGGGGAAACACATTTAGCAGCCTTAAAGGAATAGTACACCCAAAACATGATTAGCCTTCATTTTCTACTCACCCCCATGCTGAACAACACTCTGGAGTACTTTTTTGATATCTCAAATGCATCTGGAGATCTGGGAGGCTTCTTGCTGTCTGCTGACATTCAAATAATGGAGGTCTATGGCGCCCGAGGCAAAAGGTCCATAAAAGTCCACAAAAAACGTGTCAATATTCCTCCATACTGCTCGTCCAATGTATTCCAAGTGTCCTGAGTGGGTAGCGTCCATAATTCACTCGAAACGAAGTCATTTAGAATGTTTTTAGAGCATAAACAGTAGTGTATAGGATTTTCCTTCCTGCCGTATCCTGAAAGGCAGCTCAGTTTTCATGTTCAACCAACAGGCTTCTGCGTTAATAGTTTCCTTTCTAGAAGCTCCTACATTTCCTCTACTTCCTTGATTTTAAGCACTTCTCTGAAGTGTTTGCTGTCTCTACAGGAGGCAGTAGTTTCTACTTTCATAAGGATTTTTTGTTTTACTTTATGAATCCAAACTCCCTAAAATCGTCCCTCTACCTTCTGTTTTTCTGCTCCTTAGCAAATCCTCCCACTGTCAGTTTTTGTCAAACTAAAACAGTCCAAGCTTGACTCTGGGAAAAGCTGTGTTATTTCATGTTTCATTTATTTTGTCAAATCTTTATCAGAAATGAGTGGGATCTGTAGTTTTCAGCCAGAAATGCTTTTGTCTCTGTAATAACCTGCAGTTTTAGCATAAAGGTAATTATTTCTTGCGCCTAATTCAGAGACACTTGTTTACTTTGAAGGCAGCCATGCTGTCCGGCGCTATTTTTGCCGCAGACAAACTTGGTGAAGCTAAATTCCCCTGCTTGTGTCAGAGTCTGGGAGAAGACAAGGGCAGAATTGCTCACCGTCTCATAAATCCAGCTGTGCACATAAGGGGAAGTACCTCTGCTGAGCCGGCGCCTGGCAGCACATCACTGCTTTATTTTCTCACTTATACTCTCTGTATTTCTCACTTCACGCTTTCATAATCTTTCTTCATCTGCCTGAAATCCTGCCTCACTCCTCCCTCTCCTTCTTTCCTGTAGATTTTCAGTAAGGACATCCCCCTTTTCAGCTTAATAACCTGTGGATTCCAAGCAGCTCCATATCTCCTGGGATTTTTTTATTTTTACCACCATCCCTCACTGTTTGACTCTGAAACAGAAGCCTTTACCAGAACATTAGCCAACTTTTAGGGTTTCATTCAAATAAGTGTAATAAATTAAAGATATGATCTTTCCTTGACTAAAGAGTAGAAGAACTTTCAGCGCGTGTGTTTGTGGCCTTTGTCATCCAGCGGGGTAAACATTAGGCTAATTTTAGGCCCTCTGTCACCGACTGCTGGAATTCTTGATGTCTCAGCGAGAACATTGCTCTTGTTTACAGCCAGCCAAGGGTATCATTAGCTCCTCTGTTTAGGCCTGTGTTTTTCCCCGCTGTCACCAGGACTCTACAAGGTTTGTTATCCATGTTTCTGTTTGGACAGAGAAAAGTGTTGTTGCTACAATGAGAGAGGCAGGAGCAACACGTGACACTCTGGATCAACTATTGTATGAAAATTGGCTCATTAGAGCTCTTGAACAGTTTAAACCAGACATAAAAATAGTTGGAATTCCTCTGAAATGTCTTTTTTTGTTATTAAAGATAAAGAAAATGTTTTTTTGTTGGGAGTTGGCTTTCAGTGTGTTCTAGTGACATTGCAAATAAATTTCCTGACGAGACGAGGAATGGGTCCAATGTAAGATTTTCACTAAATTTGCTGCCTTTTTGAGATAAATTATAATCAGGTGGTTTTTTTTTGGTCGGATCAGAGGCCCAGAAAGAGTCCGGAGTCGAATCTGCTAGAGAAGCTGTTGGGATAGAGCAGGGGTGTCACACTGGTTCCAGAAAGGGCCGTGTGGCTGCAGGTTTTCTTTCCGACTGTCAGGGACCAAGCAGTCAGGCAAAGGACGAAGGCCCAGGAAAAATATCCATTTATTCTTCCAAAGTACTAACAAACAAAAGACTGAAAACTCAGAAAAACAATGGGCCCAAAAGAAGATTCAATTAAAACAATCTGACCAAGGATAACAAACCAGAAGTCCTCTCTCACAATGAACACAGGGCTATTTAAACACATACGCCGTTTCTCTATTCACTAGAACCTGAGTACGGACTTGTGTTCTCACCAAGTCTGTTCTTCAGAAGAACACAGGGAAGTGTGGCCTCGGGGAGAACGGGAGCACGCAGCATGAATCTGGGTCAATTGGAACAGAAGCGTACTGATGACATCACCCAGGCCCGGCTCGTCTGCAGCTGCATTTCAACTCCTGTTATTAATAGTTTCTATATAATAATAAAGTCTGACCTTTTTTCATTTAATGGGGGAATAATAATGAACACAGTCAGATAAACAATAATCAAATGAACATTTTGCCAGATAAAACAAAAAATGGCCATCAGAGCCAGCGGTCCTTCACACACGGCTATCCGAGAGACGGCCGCTGCAGACGGGCTAACGTTAGCCCTGGCCACTGCAGACGGGCTAACGTTAGCCCTGGCCACTGCAGACGGGCTAACGTTAGCCCTGGCCACTGCAGACGGGCTAACGTTAGCCCTGGCCACTGCAGACGGGCTAACGTTAGCCCTGGCTGCTGTTAGCCTCTGAGGTCTGCTGATTGCCCCACTCCTCTCAAATTCAGACATTTTTTTTATATTACGCATTAAATGGGTAAACGGGCCATATAGCGACGCTTTAAAGTAAAATGTTCTCGTGTCGACCTTAAAAAGTAATTTTCTTCAACAACAGCCACAGAAAGAGAACTTTTAACTTTCAATGGAGCGCTCCATTGAAAGCTGCTGCTGCCGCAGTGCATGCTGGGACAGCTGTCAATCTCAACAAAGGCCAAGTCTGCTCTGATGCATGCTGGGTAAAGAGGGCGGGGCTAGAACAACATCCGGGGACTTTGTCTATTCTCGGTCTTCTGTTCTAGTGAATTGGAACAGTACTGGGGCTGAGGATGATGACGTTTCACGAGGACACGAGGACGCACAAGCACACATAGTGAGAAACGGCCAATAGGCTAGCCCTCAAACAACAAGGAGGGGACAAAACTTAAGACAAACAATAAATAAATCTAGACAACTAAGTCAAACCTACAAATAATAACTACAACACAAATATGAAACTAATTTATTCAAACACCAACATTCATTTCAGAGCAGTGGAGCTTTGAGTGTTTGACAGATTCTCCAGAGTCAGCTGCTTGATGGATTCCTCCGCTTCCTGGTGTTACACCATATTTGCTCCCCCAGCTGGTTCTTTCAACCTCAGCAAAAGAAAAACAGTCATCTTGAAATAAGGTGTTTACTAAATGTGTGCACTCATATTAGCAAAAACCCTACAATAAATGCGCCGTGTGAAGCAACCATTACTGACAGTGAAATAGTTGGAGGAACCTCCACACCAACCAAGCACCAGCACCAGACTCCAGTCATCTCAACAAGTCATCATGTTAGGACTGGACTCACTGGATGAGGTGACTGGAGTCTGGTGCTGTTGGTTGGTTGGAAATAAACCTGCAGCCATACGGCCATTTCTGGAACCATCTTAACATCCCTGGGATAGAGTCTGACGATTAGGGTCATGGCAAAGAGGCCTCTGATTTTATTACTGAAACAACAGGAAAAGGCCAAATAACTGAGAAATGGTAAGAAGGGTTTAATAAGTTATGTCATTATTTAATGAAAGAAAAAATCCAAAAGTTTTTTTTTTTATTATTTCTACTTTTTTTATTGTTTTTTAATATTTACAGAGATGAGTGTCTGACCTAATGTGAGAAACAAACTTCTCTGTTAAATTGAAACGATTGTAGGTATAATTGTGCTAGAGGTGTAGGTGATTTTGTGCCTAACTCTGAATTGCATGATTCAATGGAACATTTCCTCACCCCTAGACAAATTTGGACAAAATCCCCCCTTGGCAGTTGTTGGCGACATATTGGCGAGTGAGCAGAGTGATGCTGGTAGTTACGTCAAAGATAGATATTTTGAAGGGGAGGTTTTATTGACTCCCCATCACTGAGGAGAAGCTTTGTTCCAAGGAGATGCCCAATGCTGGTCCTGCTGGGGAAGTGGCAGACAGGAGGACTTGCTGCGGCTCTGTTTTACACCTGAATGCAGGACTAATGTGACCAAAGCGTTGACCGTTTTAACCAACAGGAAAACAGCCACCGTTTAACCCTAAAGGTTGGTTTATGCTCAGAAACCAGGTGAGGATGGAGCAGCTAGCAGAGCGAGGTGCGCGAGAACGCTGGGACCCTTTTTCCACCTGGATCCCCGCTCTTTTTGGCCCTCATGTCCCTCCGTTGTCGCACAAACTCCCCCACTTCCTCACCTCCTCGGCCGTATCTAGACCCACAGCTGGTTCCTGATTGGCCCTCTGGCGTTGTGGCGTGGAATAACATGGCACAGACCACGCTTCAATATTATTATTATAAAAATATCTGCGACACGGTGCTGCAGGAGGAAAACCAGGCCTTTAGAGATCTGCATTAAGGAGGATTTCAAGACAAGTATTGCAAAACTAAACATGCTCACATGAAAATGTAAAAATAGTACGAAGTAACATTAAAATAGAACTTCATAGACCCAATTTTTACTGTTTTTCTGGAAATAAAGTTGAATTTGGGTTTGAGCCATATGCTTCAAGTTTCTACAAAATGCTGCTAATTTTATTCAGTGAACTATTTATTCAGCTCTATTTCAGCTTTGAGATATTTTGCAGTTTGGGTGATATCTAAATATTTTGTTGAACTTAATCCATTTTGCATCGGCAATGATTGAATAACATTTCTAATATAGAACATTATCAGATGTGATCAATTCTGTCATCTTCATTTTTAACCTTTCCACCATCGTATTGTTCTAGCTTAAACAATTTGGACAACAAATACAACTATAATGGTGTGGGATAGTGGTTTTAAGGATTAAACAATGCATGAGGGGATAAAAGAGTCCTGGATAGACCAGCTGTGTGATGAAAGGCCACATGTCCCACAAATAAATGGTTTACTGCACAACGGTTCCGTGAGCAAAGAAACAAGAGGGACATTTATAGAGGTTGACTGGAAGCAGCAGATTGGACCGTGGCTAATTGGCCACCAGGGCCGGCCACCTCTGAGTTTCTTTACTTTATAGACGGTCACTCATTTTATTCCTCACGACTCTGATTATATGTTAGTGAAAGTCATCCGCTGCCTTAACAGTTTCTTCTCTTTCAACATGGCGCTTAAAGCTGCACAGACCTCTTTTCAGGATTAAACTCATTTAATAGACTTGATGATTCATTAAACTGGGAAATTTGAATTGAAGTCTACATTTAAAAACTAACAAAGAAAACAGAAATCATAAACTTTGAATAAGAGCAGTGACAATAATCTACCTTTTAATGACTTTATGATGCGACCCTTTAAGCCTCTGAGGTTTAAGCCACGTGTAATATATTCTATGGCTTAAAAATATAGGTGGCCATTTGGATAAATCCAAAAGTCATTGCTTTGGAATTTGGAATGTGGGTTTATGTCATTAAAAGTCATTACATTTTATTTTTTTAAATTAAGGCCTTAATTGGCATTAAAGTGAATTAAATGTGATTATTGTGGCATTCAAAATGCTTTATTTAAAAAAACTGTTTCGCCCGATATATTATATCGTGATATATTTGTCCGAACTGCTTCTGTTGATCGTAAAGCTATATGTTCGGGAAAAAAGCGTTTGCGAATCAGAAAATGCAAATTTCAACTAAAGTGTCTGGAAAACACGGAATTCGGGACTCGGCTGCAGCCTGTCGACGGTTAAGATGAAGAAGGATTTTGCTGTGTTCATTTACACACGATGCATAATATGCTCGTCAACACCCGTATCACACACGTACATACGTGACACTGTTTAGGTTGAGTTTTTTATGTCAAACGTGTTTATCCTCTAGTTTGAGTTTAAAGAAACGGAAACATAACATCCAATTTCATACATCACTTCAGGCCAAGGAGCATCTTCTACTTGGTGCTTTTTCTACAAGATAATACCCAAAGCTTCCAGTTATTAACGCTTCCAGGTGTTCATAGCCAACCAGCACATGTTGGTAGTTGTGACATGCTAACAAAATACATCTTTGATTTATCATCAGATTGGTAAATATGCTGATTTTTAGATGATCATATATTACTTATAAGTTCATAACTTTCACACATAGTATTGTTTAATTTACTTAACCATGTCACAAAAGCTCGTCTTTGCTCAGAACCCGTTTCTATGGAGCATTCATTTACAGCGTCTGGTGAAAATGTCAGTTTTCAAACCTACGCTCGTACGCCGCTATGCTGAGCTTCCGCTTCCGGTGTATTTATGCTTTACTTGTGCTTTAATATTCATATTTTGCTTAATCGGATGCTGGTTACTGTCAACGCACAACTGTGCCTCCACATATGATAAAAAGTCTTTTTAATCAGAAACCATCGATACTTTAGGTTAATAAATGATTTCTTTTTTCCCAAATGATGAAATTTTATGATTTAATTAAGGTAATCAAAGGACGAGAAATAAAACAGACAGAGGGCTAAATTAAAGATGATTACCTGATGAAACATGCTCATATATATATATATATATAAACGTCACCATTTTATCCTGTTTTAAAGTGTTAAAGATGGTTACACAAAAAGCATGGTGGCCAAACCTTGGTTTTAGCCTGATTTACTTACTAGCAAACACGCTACAATATCAATGTGAAGTCATCACTGTGGTTGACCCGGCTCTCAACCCAAATATTGAAAATAGATTAACTGTGATATTTTCCTTATCGCGCGATAAGAGTCTGGCATTAACGCAGCACATTAACGCTACCCGCTTATATATATAATATATATGTATATATTATATAATATATATACTTAAGGCTAAAATAAAAAGCTGACGAATGTGTGTGATTTTTTTACATTTACAGTAGATGTGGTTTTGCTGAAAATCTTGGATAACAAAGCAATGACTCAGTGTTTTAACTCAGGTTCTCTGACCCGTTTCAACTTTTCCTCCTCAGCAGATGTTTCCTAAAAGTTTCCTCTCTCCTTGTTGTCAGTGACATCGCATACTAGTTTAGCCAGTAAGGCCAAGCCAGCTTTATGTCACACTGAAGAGGAATTGATTTAACATTGTGTGTTAGTAAAATGGAGAAGAAAAACAAAAAACCCAAGCATGTTCTGCCCACGGGTTGCAGAGAAAAGTTAGCAGAAGAGAAGAAGGAAATGACAAAGAGCCGAGCCTGCAAGGGAGGAAAGGTGGAGAGCAGATAATGTTGCATCACATAGTTCCTTGTCAGTAAGTGATGAAGGCTCAGATGCAAAGTTCTGTTCAAGTATTTGTTTAAAATGCAAATCATTTAATTAGATTTGATTGTGAAATTGTCAGTGTTGTCAGCTTTGATGTGTTGATATGATAATTGTTTGCCTTTTAATTAATCAAACCAGTTTGTGGTTTTGATGCAGTGGCATGTAATCATAACTTCTCATTCCTTCACCTAATTTGTTGAAACGTTACTAAACCCGCCCACATGTTCGATGACTTAGAGGTGATGCAACATCACAAACAGGAACCAAATGAAGCCATAAAAGGTTTTCCCAGGTCCTCTGTGGTTTTTACATGGTACTGGTTAATCAAGTGAGTCGCTGCTCAGTTGTTCATGTTAAGACGACGTTCATGTACAATAAATCAGGAAAAATCTCAAACTGAATATATTTTTAGATATGGGAAAATTTAACAGTTTCCAGACTGCATCCTCCTGCTTTTCAAACTGCGGTTCAACTATTGTAGTGAGGGTTAGGATTATATGAGGGTTAGCTTTTCAACCAAGTCTGAAGTAAATTCACAGTAAATGAGCAATAATTTAAAGCCAATAATCCCACACCGGACAGAAAAAAAGAGTGGGTAAAACTCATTGGTTCTTGATTTAGACAGCGCTGATAAAGACATTCCACATGGAGAATTTTTCATAGACCGGCTGCGTTTCTTCTCCTGACAGGAGACGTTATGAATTCACTCAGACTTACATCCTGCTTCATGAGCAGCTCGTGCAAACCTCAGAAACAAAACAACAAGCGAAGCCCCGATAAAACATCAGTCCCACATCAGCCGAACAGCTAATGTCTAAAACCCTCTAAAATGAGTGCGCTTTGCTCTAAACTTTAGGTAACCCATTAATAATACATGGAACAGTGGTTCTCATGTCTACTGTTGACCAATATTTTATGTTTAGTTCATGTTACTTGATCAAGACTTCTGGAAAATGCAACACTACAAAATAAGTAAGTATGAATGATTCAATTCTATTCAGTTTATTTCTATAGCGCCAGTTCACATCATGTCATCTCAGGTCAAGTGTACAGTAAGTGATTCAACAACATTTTTTGTTGAATATATATGTAATATATAGAGGAGAGGATTAGGACCAACATTAGTGGTATACAGATGTTAAAGTGTGACTGACCCTAAACATATTCCAAGTACAGAAAGACTGCCAGGTGGTGAGAGCCAGGTGACCTGGAGAGGCCGTGCTAAGTGTGTGGAGGAGTGGTGGGGGTTATCACCGGGACGAGGGAAGGAGCCAGATGATGTAGTCGCATAGAAGCATGAAGGGGGAGCAGATGGATGCTGGTAGTTAAGCCAAACATTTTTAAGGTGGTTAAATGATTAAAGGTGATTATTCTACTCATATTTTCCTGCCCTGGAAGTGTTTGTTTCTACAATGGTGTTTATGCAGCTTTTAGGATGACTCTGTAAACTTCTGCTTTTCCCATCTTTTTAACTTGAACAATTCTAATTTCCTTCCCCTGAATACACCTTTTCCTTTTTTATAATAACTGAACAAGGCTTCATTACTTTATTTTATTTTTCCTTTCTCTTTTGCTGTAATTTTTATCTTCAAAATTTCTGTTCTTTGGTCTGATGTGTGTCTTCTGTCTACTGTTTTTTCCACCATTATACCTAAATATCTCCACCATTGGACTATAAAAGATCTCCTAGGTTTTTTTTCTTTGTATTATATTTTTAATCTCAGTATTAATTATGAGCGCGAGCTTAAAGAAACAGCAGTTCTGTGTTTTGGCCAGAGGTGGCAGTATCATTAGAAAACCTTTTAATGCCTCTTTAAAGTCACAATTGAAGGAAAAAAAATAATTCTCCCCCCAAATTGCCTTAGAATTTGACATTTTTTAAAGTTTTTTTCTATCTATTGTTTTTCAGGGATGCATATAAAGCAGCAGCTGCAGAATAAGAATGCTTTGACTGTAAAAATGTGTCTCAATTAACTAAAGAAAATCTTTGGTAGTAAAATGTGGAGGAGCCATTTATGCGATTCTGCCAGATAACAGAAATATCCTGAATTTCTTTACTCATATTCCTTGAGTTGTGGTAATGTTGTGAAATGTTGTCACTTTAGTCTGGTGTTTTTATTCTACTGCCGGAGTGTTCTTTTTTTCATTATTTATGATTGTGCGTATCTGCTCCTCATGCGTCTGCTCCTCTGTCCCCTTTCTTTGTGTGCAGCATATCATTGCTCTGGTCTAGACTTGCCCAGCGATGCATGCAGGCAGTTAAGCTTTGGGGAGTTTCCCAGCATTTAGCATGCTTCTCAGTCTGCATGATACTGAAGATTAACCTCCATGGCCTCTCTACATGACTGCAAACTTGTTCACACTTATCCGCCATGTAGTCCTCTGCTGCTAAGATGAGAAACAGCTTAGTGCTTAAAACATCTTTATTTAAGCTCATTTATTTAATTTTCCACTTAGGTCCCCTTCTGATCATTAGATTAAAATGTTTTAATATACATTTTCTGTTTAATCTTTTTAGACATACGGATAAAAACTACAAATAGTTTTTTCTTTTTTTCTGAACTGAATAGAGCACATTTTTCACACACATGAACAAAATAGTTTGTACCTCTTGTTGAATGAAAGATTAACCTACAATGTTCACAATAACTTCAATCTGACAAAATAAAAAGGAAATATTCTGTTAAAATAAACCAATGGAAAAAAAAAATTCAATCATTGCTTTTCAACTATGCTTCAGTAGAATGATTTAGAAAAATAAACTACGGTAAGAAACAGGCCTGAAAGAAATGATTGTGTCCTTAACTTAATATGTTGTTGTCCAACCTTTATAGTCAATCTGTGAGACTTCAGCTGAGTAAAAAGCTCCAGTGGTCACATGGTCAAAAGGTGCCTTTTCCAGACAGCATGTTTCAGCTTCTTCCAAAGATGTTCTATAGCAATGCAGTCCCATAACATAACAGAGCCTCCTCCGTGTTGATCAGTAGGGACAGATTTACTTTCTTGATATGTTGTATTTTTCCGTTTATGAACCTAGAGCTGCTGTAGCTCTATGTTCATAGACATAGCGTGATGTTGTCTCCCCTGTCTGTTGGACATTCTCCCAGAGGCAACAGGTAGTTTGGCAAATTCCTTCCTTGCTATTTTATTTGTTTTCTACAATGGTGTCATCCTTGGTAGCCACTGTGGCTCAAATAATGCCATCTGATGCCACCTGACACTGTTTCTTGAGCTTCAAGTTTACCTTTAATCTTTCTAAAGGGTTTTCTGGGCTCCATCCAGTCTTAATTTTGTCAGCTTTTTTTTTTAAATTTAGGCTTAGTCACAATGACGAAAATCAATTTTAGTCTTAGTCATATTTAGTCATTGAATTACCAATTTAGTCTTAGTCTAAATTATGAAAATTAATTTTAGTCTTAGTCACTTTATTCAACACTGTAAATAATAGATTTTCTCCACACACAGCTTCTCTTTTTAACATATATCCCTCTGCACACATTGAACCTTCTGTCGGCTTGTTTCATCATATCCACAAAGTCTTCATCCTCAATGGTCGTTGCAGGCAGGTCAGAACATCCAATCCACTTTACCATTGAGTTCTCCAGGACTTTCTGCTCTTTGGAGTCAGGTTTGTACAGTGGGGGGGCTCCCAACATCTCTGCATCAGACTTCCTGTCCTTCCCCAACCTCTGATGTGGTTGTGGTGTCAGTCATTATCATGCAGGTTGTTTCATTCTCCTTTGTGTTGTCAACCAAATGGCTCATACATCCAGGCGTTGTCTTCACCCAGCTCCTCCAACAAACCATCCACCGGTATCAGAGCCCGACGCCATGACTGCGAAGTTAAACTAGCCGTGGTTAACCAGTGATCAGTATAAACCCTCTGCTACTATTGACTGAGCGGGGTGAAGCGCTGTGGGACAGGCACCGTGTGGGACAAACAGGTCAACAATGCATAATCTTCTATGAAGCTCAAGAAACACTTATATTAACAATTACAAACGAATTTTAAACAATTATAAACAAATGTTTTATGTCCGTTCGTCCATGGCTTGTAAATTTCGTCTGGTCTTAGTCTCCTTGACGAAAAGATTTTTTATTCTCATCATATTTTTAGTTTATGGAACAATGTTTGTTAATCATCGTCTCGTCATCGTAACGGTAAAAAGGGGTGTTAACGAAATATTTACGTCATCGTCCTGGTTGATGAAATTAACACTGGCTCCAACCAACTTCTCCCGCTTCATCCATCAGGGTCTGTTTGAATGTGGTCATGTCACCAAACAGCACAGCTAGTAGCCAGAAGCCCTATAAACAGTAACAGCCATTCAAAATGGCCGCTCCCAGTCAAACGCCAGCCGAATGGCAGCCCACTTCCCTGCAACTCCCTTCAAATCCCTCCAACTTCCAGCCACTGGAGTGACCCCTCCCTCCTTTGGGCGTGCAGTTTTTCCTCTGACTCCACCCTTTCACTGAATTACAGGGTCTGACCAGTAGGTGGCGTTTCTCTTTAGATCTTAATGTCCACAAATCAAAACAGAAAGAATATTTTAGTACAAAGATTGATGTTTAAAAAGGAATTGAAGGGGACCAGGCAAGGACCCTTCAAGGAAAGTGGGGACATTTTTGAATGGCTTCTACTGTATAAGATTGTAGACACCCGTAAGGCTAATTAATGGACTCACCTTGATTAACATGCATTAGTATTAAAGTTGTTGGTATCTCATTACCTGATGAAAAATAAAAATTCCTGTCGATTTTCTAGATCTCAGAAATGTATGTAAATCACCTACTTCTGTAAATGAGTTGATCACGAGGAGCAGAGGATGGAGAGCAGCAGAAAGGAGGAATGAGAAAGGAAGGAAGTTTAAGGCATCAGTTCCATCCACCATCATGGATGCATTATATAAGCAATCCTAATCCTGAGGCTATACGCGGTGTCCTTGAATGAAGATGGAGGATATCTGTGGAGAGTATCGCACCGATGGATTGGCCGACTGACTGGCTTCACCTTCCTTAATCTTGAGATCGTTGATCGGCCCATAAAGCAAGATAAAACATGACGGATGTCCCTGTTTAACTATTCATTTACACTGAATATTAAACTGAGCAAACAGTTTAATGAAGCTCGATCATGGATTTCCAACAGCTTTGTGTTGTTTCACCTACGGACATTTTCCAGGATTCGTAATTTAACACACGGCGCTTCCTGTACGTTCATGTGTCTGTAGGGGTTTAACATGAATGAGGAAAAATAAGGAAAAGTAAAATCAGGGACTATAGTTGTCATTTAAGCACATTTACCACCTGGAAATAAACAATAATACAGTATTTGTCAGTTTGTTTCTCTTTATTTCAAAAATAACTTTTTATATTAATGTTTTAAAAGCATCTGTAACAAATAAGGGAAATCTTTAAAAAACTAAAATAAAAATCCACCAACAGTGTCATTTATACTTTTATAAAAGATAAATGTGTTTTACCTTATATGAAGGAAAATGAGCAAAGGAAACTGATTTTAAGAGGGATTAGAATCAGGAAACATATAAAGTATAATTAATAAAATCAACATTGTGGAATTTATCATTACAGAACTTGGATTCATCCTCAAAGTGATTTATAGAATAAAGCTGTAAAAATAAAGCCCATTCAGACAAAAGGCTTGATGCTATAGATCATCAGTCATAGATTGACACCTATTCCATGTTGTAAACATAATAACCCCATACCTTTATTCATACCTGCTTTCTGACACTCGCTTTAATCAGCAAACCACAACCTGCTGTCTTTCAGCAGCCTGCGGTTCTGTTGAGGGATTGATGCTGAAAAACATTTAAACCAACATGTGTTTTTGGGACCATTTTGCACACACCAAAAACATGCAGAGATGGAAAAACATTTACCAATTTTCAAAACCACTAGTTTTCTGTGTTTGTGTGTTTTACTGTGAGTTGTAATTTACTTTTTTTTCCTGGACATTTGAAAGATGTCTTTGATGCATCACATCCTGCTAGACTGATTTGTTCTTAAAGATCAGTGCCAACATACAAAAGGTCAAATGTTCTTCAGTTCTTTTTTGATTTCCACCAGTTTGACATTATTTTAAAGCTTAGCCTTGAATCTTTCTGTAAATGACCTCAAACGGGCCCCGGGTAGACTTACTCATTTGTCACGGCTTGTCACATATGCAAAGGACAGTGCATAACCAACATGATTAAACACCCCGCTGCACTATTCTGCTAAGAGTGTGAAATGTCATCATTCCTCTGTCCACAAAAGCAAAACTTCATCATCAGGTAAACAAAGTAATAAAAGTGTTTTATGTGGCATAGATACCTGCAGCGTCAAACACTCGATACGTGTTAATTGGTTTTAATTAGGTTTTTAAAAAGGGGAATCTCTGTTTAAAAATGTAACCCTCTAAAAATTGATTCTTAATGATTATTAATGATTATTAATCAGACAGCCAAGGATTCCTTAAAGAGGACTTTTTATGGAATTAAACCAGTGGAAACTAAAACTTTTTTATTTGAGGAGTTCTGGATAGATCATAATGACAGATGAAATTATATTTTTTTACATTTTGCATTCTAACCCTGAATGCAAAATGTTTTATATACTTTTTTTTAAATTTTGGTTGAAGTACTGCTCCTAGTTGGTTGCTCTGTGAGCTAAAATCATGTTTCAGAGTCTCTATCTTCCAATTTATACCAAATCGATTACTAAATTAGTTTATGTTTATTTCAATAATCAATTAATGATGATTAATCACCCTAATAGCTCCACTTTAAACCCTTAAGTGTTTTGCAGACTGTCAAGACAATAGTGACCCAGTAGTTCCTCATAATGTAATGCATGAAAAATCCCACTCCTGGCTGATATCATCTATTCATTGCAACCCTCCTGCAAACAGTTTTTATAACCTGCTGTTTTGTTTCCTGTTCGCCAACTTTTACTACTAACTTTAAACGAGGCAAAGCTACAAATGTTTAAGACCTAATTGTTAAACATTGGGGAAGGTCATGGAGGAGTGTTTTTGCACATCGAAACAACTCCAACAATGACCAAGGGGGGCGGAGCATTTTAATCGCTCTTCCATATTGAAAGAGCAAACTGTCCCAGCTTGACGTTCCCCTCGGTGATCCTTAATGCCAAACAGTGGTGAGTGCTTCCTCTCTGCAGCTCCTGTTGTCCCCTGTTACTGTTCTAACAAAGGGCCTCAGATGGCCCATAAAGCGGGAATATTGTAACGGTGTACCAACTGTTGGTCCTGCTTCCTTCCTGCTTCAGGGAATAATGCGTTTCAGCTTTTATTTGCGTTTATTATTGGAAGGTCTCCCTGACAGGTCTGGGAATGCTCTTAATGGGCATGGTATTGTTAGCTAGAAGAGAAGGCTGGTGGATAAGGGTCCTGTAATTCTGGAACACTAACTGATGGACAGGGAAAAATAAGGCAATGCGAGTGCAGGGAGAGACAGGACTCTCCTGTCAGCCCCTCACAGTGGATTGATTTCAGGCGGGGAGCTGTCATTGGCTGAATAAAAGTAGTCAGAAAAGAGCTATTTCTGTCGGCAAGTTCTGCTGCGTTGGACACAAGCTGCTCAGATCCCAGTGAAAAATGCTGGGCTGAGAATGCCAAGTGTCTTAAACACATGACAAGAGCAATTTAGCGTGATCTTACGTTTGGCACTCTCTGGGGGCAGAACAGGGTGTGAGCCCACACTAACAGAGATTAATTTAATACTTGGGAGTTTTAATGCCTTGCACTTTCAAGTCTACAGCGGTTTATTGGATCAGGTTGCCAGCATCTATTAAAATCACATTTAAGACGTTAAAAACAAATATCTTCATTTGGCCTATATAATTATCTGGCAATTTCAGATGCCAGTCTCTCTCTTATTGGCCTAAGATAAATATTGGAGGGAAGATGATACAGAAGGATGGCAGAGGAAGACATAATTCTGTCAACTTGGGTCTATTCAATGTGAAGATTCCCAAATCAGGACATTTTGTTCTTAAAGGAAGATGCAGGTCTTATGGAATCATTTAATCCAGGATATATGTCCTTTAGGTGCTCACTAAAAAGACAGCAATGATTTAGTTAAAGATGATCTAATCTTACTGAACCCCATGGAGAACCTGTGGTCCTTCATGAAAGGTGAGATCTACAGGGAGGGAAAACAGCGTCTGGGAGGCTGTGGAGGCTGCTGCACGCAATGAGGATCGCACACAGATCAAGACTCTGACAGAATCTATGGATGGAAGGATTTAGAGCGTCATGGTGGAGAAAGGAGGCTATATTGGTCACTGACTTATTTTTATTAATGTTTTTGAATGTCACAAATGTTTATTTCTGAATTTTGAGTTGTTCTATTGGTTTACCTGGTGAAAATAAACAAGTAAGATAGGATGAAAAACTCTTATAATCTTTGGAAAAAACAGTGACACAACTTTAATTTGTAAAGTTACAATAACTGCTAGATCAATGTGCTTTTTACCAACTCGATCAGAACTAAAGATGATTTGTACCTGGTGCCATTTGGAGAAAATCAGTCAGGGCAAATGAAGACTAACGCTTCATACCAACCTTTAGGAACAGGAGTAAATGAGTGATGCTTTGGACTTGATCTCCTAAGAAGCATTCCACCCCAGAGCACTTGAGAGTCTACGGTAAGGCCCAGACTAAAAACTGAAGTTTGGTTTAAACTTTGTGGACTACAGAAATGGTAGAAAAGAAATGATACAGTAAACAAAAATCAAGTGTTTAGGATGGCTAAAGGTCAGAACACTCCGAATCCGAATCTGCATTCGATCCGGCCGAAAATCTCGTTGGACGCAGGTTGTGCCGTTTAGCGCTCGTTGAAAGTCAATGGGGATAATCAAGCCGACGCGATTTTACGCAAGGGGGCTTGTTTAGCTCCAACTGAGGTAGAACCCAGGTCTGTTTGAGTCGGACTATGCAGCTTTTCAGCAACAACTTCATGCGTCGGACAGGAAGAGGAAGCGGTTACAAATTGTTTACATTTATAATGGATGAAACCATGATTACTTTTTATTTCCTATTTGAAGAAAATTCTTGATTTTGCGAGTCCCAAAGCAGACGACATTAAGAGGAGAGTCGTTCAGAGAGCTCTGCATAAGCAAATACCTGCAGACCTTAAAGAAGTGAAGCAACGTCCTAAATGAGGAAGTTTCTGACTTCTGCAGCAACGTGAGAGACTGAGGATGTCGGACGTAAAACCACTTCCTTTTTTTCTGCGAAAAGTGGTTCCTTTTGATTACATTTTTTACTGCTTAATCTTTTACTATCCAAGTTTTTCCAAAAATCCAGACTCATATTTAAAATAATCCATTTTCATTGCAAGATTTGAGAAATTAGTTTGACCAAATAGCCAGCCATGCAATTAGTTTTAATTGTTCCAAATCCTCAAACAAAGTTAGAATAACAGACTTTAAGGGCTTTAACCCAAATGGTTCATTTGTTGTTTTTCTTTATTAGCTTAAAGCCCAAAACATCAAAGCCTATATAATCTGAAAAAATGCAATTTTACTGAACAAATCGGTGGGATGTAAGAGCTAAGACCTTCCTTTTCAAAACGAAGGTGTTTTTTTTGTTTTATGCAATATTTCTGTCTGTTGGCTTCACCTTGTTTATCGTCAACTTGGACTCATTGCTCTATGAATACCCCAGATGCAAAATCCCACTAATCCACTATATTTTTAAGATGCAGTTTTTTAACATTGATAATGAATCAAGTCCTAATATCTTCTGGTAATACGATTAGCAATTGCCCTTAGAGATGTGCACTCTTTTTCAAAGAAATAGAAGGTATTGCTGGTTTATTTTTTCAAGTGACCTGTTTCATCATCAGCCAAGGTAGTACTTAAAACCTCTGACACAGGTTTAGCTAGAGCGTTGTGACAAAATAATTGGATTATAAGGTCCAGATTGAACTGAGGACTATTGTTGGGGCCTGTGATTCTTACCCCCTGTGGTTAAAGCCCTGAAAAAGCTGTTTCTTCCAAACTGACGGATCTGAAGGCCGTGTAGATGCTTTTTCTTTTCACTTCCTTTCATCAAATGTTAAATCTCAGCTTTCAAACTGCTTAGATTGTGACTGTGGCGTCTTTTTGTATATATTCATGTATCAAGTCTGTACATTTTCCTCAGGGCTTATTTTATTCATGTAGGAAAAGAACTAGAATAACACATAGATTTGTTTTGGCATACACAGCCTTCAGCAGAGCGTGCAAAATCAATTCAGTGAAGAGTCTCTACAGCCTCACATGTCTGCAAACAGCCACGCTCATACTGCAAAACATGAGGGCCGCTTTTCTTCTCTCCCCTTGTTTTTCTTCACAGCTATGTTTGACCGATGTTCGGCTCCAGCATTCAGCTTCTACCTGTTTCACAGAAAATCTGAATGCTAAGAACAGCATGAGAGAAGCCGCTGTAGTTTCTCCTGTTGTTGGCCTTTTCCGTGCCCTTTTTGTCTCACAGCTGTAGGGATTTTTCACTTTTTTTCCTCTAATGCACTAAAGAAAATGTTTTTATGACAGCTGTTGAAGGAATGAGCCATTTAAAAGCTTGGATAGATGCACTAAAATGTTTTTATGGTTTTTACTGGTCCCTAAATGCAACTCAGTCACATCTGTTGCATTTAAGAACAACATAAATGAGTCCGATTTTTATTTTACAATCATCCAAACAAAACCCAGTAACTATTTTAATCTATTTAACCACCAGCATGTGGACAATACATTTCATAAAATAAAAAATAAAATAAGAGCCAAATGCTCACCTGCCATTTTATTAGGTAAACTGCAAACCTTCTTTTTTCTTTTTATTTATTCTTTTGTTATGGTGGGTGGTAAACAGCAGCTAGATTGATACCGCAATCAAAGACATCTTTTTCTGCAGGCCAGGTGCCTCTGGCAGCATCACTGCCCCCCCCCCCCCCCCCCCCCCCCCCCCCCCCAGGACTCTGGCTTGTGACAATTCATGGACATTACGCTGCCGTGCGTTATGCAGAAGTTAGGCTGTCGTTGGACAGAAGGTCTTGACTTGTTATGAATCCTCTATGTTTGCCTGAACTACAAAAAATAAATGGGAAGTTCAGCGTAGGCCAGGATTTTAGAATATTCTGGGCGTCATGCATATGCTGGCTAAATGGTCAAGCTGTTTTTTCATTTGTTGACTGCATGAACCTAGTGGTTAATGTTAATTGGATATGTACCTAATGGTTAATTTCTCATATTTAAACCCTAAAGTGGAGATGTTTTTGATTTGGGTATATAGAAATACTCATCTGCAAACTCTAGAATAATAGAATAGAAGAAACCTCTGAGAGTAATTGCTAATATGGCCCTGATCCACTAAAGGTTTGAATGTTTAAAAACACATGCAAACCTGATACCACAGATAGCTACTAACCAGTTGTATATGAGGTTCATCTGCCTAAAATGAGCTTAAAACATGTCAAGGATTTAACCTGATGATTATGCTACAAGCATAAGCTACAAGTACTGTCGCTACAAGCATGCTTAGTGTGAGGGATTGTATTTGAGTCAATGAGTCATTGCAATCAACTGGTTTTCCTTAGATAGGAAACTTTGTATCAATTTGACTGGATGATCTGGTTGAACTGTAAAGTGCCTTGAGATGACATGTGTTGTGAATTTGGCGCTATATAAATAAACTGAATTGAAAAAATTGAATATGCAGAACATATGCTGATCATCCGAACATGCTAAATTCTGGGAGGGGAATATGCAATATATTACTAACTACAGGAAGTGTGATTTATCAAACCCTAAATTGATTTCAGGTGGTTTCTGCATCTATATTTCACTAATTTTGAGAATATAATGTCAGCTCTTTGAAGTTTAATGATTGAAATTAGATTTTTTTTTCTTCAATTTAGCTTTTATGATTTTCTTTTTTTTTTTAATGTTTTTAGTGAAATGTAGTAGCACTTTGAAAAGCTTATATATGAATATCTTTATATCATTAGTTAGTTGCTAATTATATTAAAAATTAATTTATTTTTCCCTGACCATAATTTTTACACTTCTTCAAACAGGATATCGTCTACAATATGTAATATTTTTCTAAATTATTTTCGTAGGCCAGGAATTCCGGCTTTTACTCTTACCTGTACCAAAATAAATCAGATCAAACTAAATTCATATATTCCTGTTTGTTCAATTCCAGTTTATGCAATAGTGGGCCCATTATGGAGTGACTTTTACCTTTTGGCGAGGGCCTCCCGGGTTCCCACATGGACTATCAATCATGTGTACCAGAAGTGCATGATGATGAAACTCCCATTCATATGGAGCTTAAAATGCCTCACCCAAAGACTGCAAGTAAAACCACATGCAGATAACAACAATCTGGTTTTACAGGTTCTATTAGGGTCGTAATAAGAATAAAATATGAAAGTAGATCTTTGCACATGTATGTTATTAAGATACATGAAGGTTTGTCAAATTTCTCTTTGCTTTTCACCGTCTAAGTTTCCTGTTGTAGAGATGAAACTTTAGTCTGCTTTTTTAAATGAATAGCAGAGCCATTAAAGGATGCTGTTCATTCAAGAGACAGCAAATGATTTAGAGGTCCATCCTTTCAAAGTGTTCATCTTTATTGGTTCCAGTAATTGCTGTTTCTGTCTGCTTGAAGGATATTTTTAGTGGCCTTTCTTTATTCTTGGAAAACGATTGGCTTGATGTGGGAGCAGCCCAGTCTCTCTGTCATTGGCCGCTTGAGCAGCTCACTTTAACCACTAACCATGTGGAGACTTAAGCTGTAATTACCCATAAAGTGTTTATACTGCTCTGCTGTCCTCACACCCACAAATCATGCTCCTCTTCTTCTTCTCAACAGCACTTCTCCTGTTGGGAACATATGAGCCTGTGCATCACAGCTATAACCTGAAATATTATTTTCATTTCAGCAACGGTTTCATAACTTAGATGTCAGAGACGGCAAACACGCGAAGACTTGGCCCACTTTCCGCCCGGCCTTGGCCTACTTGCATGAACTCTGCAGTGTTGTCTCTTCTCCCTCTCCCACCCCGGATCCTTCCCTCCTCGCCCTTCAGAGGAGTTTGGCTGATATTCTCTGTCACAGTCCTGACGCAGCACTTCCTCGGTCTCGGCTCCCTTCTGCCCGGGGCTCTGACTGCTTCTTTTGGACAATGCCCATCTTTGTTTGCATCTCTCCCCCTGCGTTTCGGGAATCCAGGCATTGCTGGTAACCGCTGGTGGCTCAGGATGATGAGCTCATGGGCTCTGTTTGGCCTGCCCTTGCCACAGCCGCCGATGCCTCCTGAAACAATGGGAGCTTTCTCCTTAGGGCTGATACGGGCCTGCAGACAGACAGTCGTGGAGACAAGCTATTGCAAGTCAGAGACATCCTGCTTTTGTAATCTAAATGTTGCTGGTATGAATGGTTAATTCCCTAATTAATCCTCCCGCTCACCGGATGCATATTTATAACTCCTGATTTTTGTTTAGGCTGCTCTGCTTTTCGTAAGCCTGAGTGTATATAACATATTTTCTTTGACGCAATATTTACACAACCAAGTTTGGAAAGTTCATCAGTTTAGTCTGAAAGCAATCCTTTACTTTCAGAATGAGTTGGTGGGGGGGGTGCACTTTCCTTTTTAGATCCAATGGTAAACCCGCGATACCCAGGAAACTGAGGAGTTTTGGCAGACGGTGGATAAATTAGCTGGAAAATCTGCATTCATAGTAGAATCTGAAATTGGTTTCCTCGTTAACATTTCAAAAAGTTTACTATTTATGGCTCAAACTGGACTAATTATCTTACAAAGGCTCATTTTCTCCCCTATATCTGCTTATTTTTAACACTTTCAGGGTTACATTTCAAAGACATTTCATTCACGTTGAGGCTGGACATGTTTTCCATTATATTTGTCACTTTATCATTTTTGTTGTAATAGACTTGTTTTTTTGCCCTTCATTTTTTTTTTGTAGACTTTGAGGAAAAGAATGGTTTGAAGCTAGAATCTGTTCCATGTTTGTCCGGTTCCGATCGATAGTAAATTCTCCTAAATGTGCTGTTTACAGCTGGAGTCTAAAACTGTGTTGAGCATTTGGACGTTTCAGTACTTTTCCATATCAGCCTAAATCAGGACATCCTTCAGCCCAACCTGCTTCCTTTTTATAGCAAGAAGTCTTTGTCACATCAGACTTTTTTCCTCCTTCTGGGACAAATTTGGTTTTTTCCTGATGCCTCTGTAGCACAATTTCTGCTCCTCATAGTTATAAACAGTTCATGTTTTTTTTTTCATAAGGTGAAATATTATTAAAAAAATGAAATGAAACTGGATTTAAATCGAATACCTTTTCCTTAAATTACATTTCATTTTGATTTGCACTCTAGCCAGCTTTTCCAAAATCAATTATTGCTCCTTGTTCTTTTATCAAACAATAAAATGCTGTATATATATATATATATGTGTGTGTGTGTGTTAATGTAATGTTGATGACATCTTTAAATTACTTCTGCAGCACTTAGTTGACTGGGATGCTGGGAACCCAGAGTGTTTGCTTCAGCTGGTGAAGGAGCTCATCCAGCAGTACCATCAGTACCAGTGCCAACGCCTGCGTGAAAGCTCCAGGCTGCTGTTTGAGTACGACAGCCTGCTAGAAGACCCCAGCTTTGGACAGAACCTAGAGATTTATGCCGGACGGAAAAACGCCTGGGTAAGATCTTTTATCAGGTCATTTGGTATTACACAAGCTGGATAGTCCTGAAAACAGAAGAAAGCGAAGTAAACATGACCGTCAACATGTAATCACATTAAGGCCATGGATTAACAGAGGTCACATGGATCTGGTCTGCTTATATTTCATCTGGTCTAAAAAATGAGAAGTTGATTTATGAAAAAATCAACAGGAAACATGTAACAAGACTTCCTGTTTCCCTCTTTGTTATCTGAAACTTGACTAAGTTTATCCGTCTTACTCATATGAATATCTTTTTACATATAAATATATAAAACATATTTATATGTTATAAATATTTATATTTTACAGATAAATATGTCAAACAGTCCAAAAAGCCTTTTTAAAAAGAGGTTACAAAGGAGGAGGAGGTCCTTAGTGAAAAGGTTTCATCCTTCAGGCATGGCGTCGCTCCGTAGAGGAAAACGTTTCCAGACACCTCTGCCTCAACAATTAGTCACATTTAGTTTTAGTTAAAGTTATAATGTTATTAAATATTGTGTTTGTTTGAATTTCATGCAGTTCTTTAACTTTTTGGGGAGGATTTAATGTCAACAAGGTTTACTGAGTTTTTTTTTACTATTTTTTTTCTTCTTTTTTTGAAATCGAACCTATTAAGACCTGCACAATTAAAAACTTTATAATCCTTGCAAAAAGAAAAAGATTGACTAACATGTTATAATAAAAACCATAAAGTTAATTTGCATAGAAAAATCCAATGAATAAAATATGTTTTAGATGCTAAAAACCAGGAAAATCCTCTTTTCTCTCTCACTCTATGTTTATTGAGCATTATTGCTGCAGTAATGCTCCAGTGGACCGTTCCGAGTGGGATGGACCAAGTCTGCCATTTGAGCTTTTTCAGTTGCAGGTTCTGCTGACAGGTGCTCTCGCACCCTGTTGTGTTGTCTTGTCGCCATGGCAATGCTGATCTCTTAATGCTGTAATGTAGTAACAAGTCTTGGTTGCAGGGGTTTAAGACTAAACAAACTTCTACTTGCAAAAATGAAATATTATTCGATTCAGGGCGCCCTGTGACACGGGTCACCTTCCAGGTATTTGCCTCAAAGTTTGAAAATTCTCTGTTCCTCATTTCAAAGCTAATTCATGCACCTTAAAGCACTGGCTTTATCACATGCTTATTCACATCAGATTTATTTAGATTAGATCAGGTAAATGTAGGAACACTGGGTATGGAAATAAGAGGTTCAAATAAAATTTGCTGTTAAATAAATCGTGACTTTATTTTGTATTTATTGCCTCTTTCTCTGGTCTGATTTTTTCCCCTTCTTTTTTTGTGTGTTCCCAGACAGGAGAGTTTTCAGCCCGTTTCCTCCTGAAACTCCCAGTGGACTTCAGCAACATCCCGGTTTATCTTCTCAAGGTAGTTAGTTAGCCACATCAAGCACGAGGCGCTATCAAAGCACGGGGCGCTTCCTGCATGCTGTGCAGACACTGCTGCAGACTCCAGCATCAGTCATGACATGAGCTGTTCTCACTTCCTTCACATGTACGTGTGTCAGTGGTTTTAAATGTTTGTGTCGATAACAGGGATTTATTCAAATGAAGTGAAGTGCAGCTGTGTGTGTGTGCGCCTGCCTCGGTGTTGAGGGGCTGCGAGTTGACTAATCAGCAACTGTCACTGTGGATCTGCTCTGAGCCGCGTGGTGTCTGCAGGCACACACACACTGGATATCTATAAATATTTCCATGTCTGTCTCCGTTCTCTTTCCTCGCTGATGATCTTTAGCGGCCAGAGGCCTCTGCTCTCCGGCCTCCTCCAGCCCTGCCTCCGTCTGTGATGGTAAACATACGGGAAACGGCAACCATCATGAGCTTTATCTGTCAAACCTGAAGCCCCAAGACTGAGCTCTGTCTTCTAGCAGGCAGTGAATGGGCTTATCAAGTCAGTCACATTTCCACTCATTCTGGGAATTTGGTGTCATTTATTTTTTTCTCTGTGCAATTTTAGCCAAGAAACAGGTTTAAACCTCGCCCTGAGGGAAGCCTTATTGGCGACATGCTTGCTGTCACTTGCAGAAGCAATGCTCATAGTCACTGACCTTTTACCAGTGGGTGGCGGCGGCCCAAAAGCTTGGAAATAATAGAACTATAATGTTTCAATATTTTAAAATAATAAATCAAATCTTGGAAAAGTAATAATATTCCTGTCACCCCTATCATAAATATATATATATATATGATATACTTGGCAGCTGTGGTATGCATAGTGTCAGTAAGGGAGTGCTTGAACACTTGAAGAAAGGAAAGTAATGAACATCATCAGCCCACACACCTTGTCCACCTCCGCGCTCTAAGGGAGTCAGGCAGGCTGCATGCAGGCTGGACTGGACCACATCCCAAAACCCATGACCTCAATTTTCATTTCCACACTTGTCTTCAGATTGCTTCTGTCAGTAGGGGTGTGTGTGTGTGTGTATTCTTGAGTCAGTTGTTTCCATGCATTGCGCATTCCTGCTCTTCATGCAGTTCTTCTGTATTGAAGGGCAGCTGAAGTGTAATTAAGTTATTCTTTCGATGGCGTGTGACGGAGCGAATGAAATTCTCTATAAAGTCCCACATAAAGAAGCAGTGAAACAAGTTTAATACTCACTGGATTATACCTCATGCACGTCATTTATATGAAATAAATTCATGTTCTTAGCCACGCGACATAAACTGGACTGGTAGGTTACTGCTGAGACCAGGAGGGACCCAAATGATTAACATAAAGGTTCTTTTTATACCTTGGGAAACTGAGAAAAGATAAAAGAAAAAAAAAAGCTTTTAAAAAAGAATACAGTCTTAAAACATCTAGAGTAGTCACAATAAAACTATTAATTTTACTGAAAAATTACACTGAATATAAATAATTGTTTCACACATTTTGATAGGACTCAAACAGACAAATTTTTACCTCTAGTTCAGGACGCTGTGACGAAAAGTTTCTGCATCCCGTTAAACGAGCTCAATCGTTCTGTGATGGTTGTATCTCTGGCTTCTGGCGTTACATTTCTCAGATACAATCCAAACAGAACGGAGCAAAAAGGGGGCGGACATCAGTCAAGCTATTAAGCCTTGGTGTATATGAGCTGTAAAATGGCCACTTGTTCATTGGCTTCTTAGTTTTGACCTGGAAGATTCTGGATATAGATGGGACTTAGGCGGATGATCATCAGAACTTCTTCGGCGGCGCCAGAGGGAGTGTTTTAATTTCCAAAACGACATTGGCGCGTCTGGGAGATATCACCGTCGCGGATCTAGAGTTGCTAGACATCGAAGAGGATCAGGTTTCTGTCAATGGAGATGGCAAAAAGACAGCAGAACGCGTAGGTGGCGTTTACGCCCCTTGAATCAGACCAGGGATGAGACCGGGGAGTTTGGACCCGGCACCGAATCCAGAAGGACGACCGCACAGACAGGCAGAAAGGCAAACCAAGGACCAATCACTTCACCTGCGCACTTTCGCTTGAGGTCTATGCGGGTTTGCGACCGCCCGACGCGTAGTCAGGATTTTTTTTTAGGTCGTGTGGTCGCGCAGAGACAGATTTGACGGTTGCAGAGGTATAGAGTATAGAGGCAGAAGTATAAACTGACCTTAATATTGTGGATAAAATCTCATGATAAATATAAAATTTGTCTACTGATTCATTAGGGAAAAAGTTGTATTATAGTTTATTTTTTGCAGGCTCAGATGCATTTTTTGCATCATATTAAATAAAAAATTGGTTAAACAATTGAGTTTTGCTTTTAGTAAAAGTGTGACCCATATGAATTATTTATCAGTTGTATAATTTGCAACGATTAGTTGAATGCCATTTAAGGATGCTGCATAAACATCAGGAGCTGAGATTTATTAAGTCACCCAAACAATGTCCCATTAGTGAAGCCTATGATGGCGTCAAGCCACATAACTACCGCCTCACCGCAGCAGAACCCATCTGGGTCCAACAAATGTTGAATGTTGGTCAGAGAAGCATTTCTTTAGTTTGTCAATGGTCAGAACTTTTGTAATATACCTTATTATTATTGGTGGCTTCCATATGAAGGTCATTTCTGGTTCTTGAACTAATAAAAAGCAACGGTTCCATTGATTGATTGATTGATTTGACTTTATTGATCTATAGATATAAAGAACAGGTTATTATTATTATAGGGTATTAAATAGTCATTGCACATTAGATATTGCACCAGTTATTGCTGTTGTAGTGTTGCATTGCAGCAGGGATGAATGACCTGCAGTAGCGCTGCTTTTTACTGTAAAAGTCTCTGACTAAAGGAGCTGCTCAGCTCCTCTCCAGTCTGCTGCAGAGCGTGGAAGGTGGCGTCCATGATGGATGGAAGCTTGGACAGCTCCCTCCTCTTAGCCACTGAGTCCAGCTGGTTCAGTCTCTTTAGGTTACACACCTTTGATATCAATACATGCAACTATTCAAACCTGGATGAAATGAGAAGTATTACAGAGACGGGGCAGGACCACCAACATGAGGTTGACTTTCGTTTAGATCTTTTTAACAATAACCAACAAGGATCCACAGCTCTAATAAATGATAAGCAAAATAAAAGAAGATAATATAATTTTCTATGTTACATTTTTAAGGGTCTTTACAGTCAAATGCAGCTGGACGGTTATCCTACGACTTTTAGATTTGTCCCTAGTTCTGCAGACCTAAATCAGAGGGCTAAACTACCACGCTAGCCGTTAGCAGCAGTTTAGCTATGCAGCGCTCTGCTAATGAGCTCATGTTGGAGTCGGGTGTGTTGAGGTAAAGGTGGTTGCCCGACACTGGCCCTTGAGGAAAAGTTGAGACCACTTCTAGATTTTGATAAACGTTTGTTCCTCATCCTCAGATTTTTTTTTTTTTAAACTGTTGATTAATTTCTTAAAATCTGTGTCCATCGCTGCTTCAAAGAAATTCTCAAATGCTGATGTGGTTTTGATCTTAAATAGTTATAAATTCCCATTTTAAATGTCAGATTTAAGTAAAAACAAATAGCTTTACTGATCAAGAAGTAGATCCAGAATGAAAATATGAGCCATCAGCCAGGTGCTGTAGGTAGAGGTTGGACTGTTGACCCTGATTTTAATCAACCCTCTAACAAATCCATGGATGTCCTTGCTTGAGGAGCGCCGGTTTGGCAGTGAAGCAGAAATCTGTTCAGACACAAGCTACCGTGCTCTGCTGGCGAACGGCGAGATGTTGCTGGTGGGCACAGAGCCGTGGAGGACGACCGTTACCTGAAGCGAAGCATCCGCATAGTCTGAGCTCACGACAGTGGACATGTTTACCTTCCTGCACGGTCCGTCTGGCCTCAGGGAGGAGAGCTGGTTTATTCATTTCATTTTTATTTTTAAAGATTGGAGGGATGGGGAGGGGGGGGGGTACACAGAGAGAGAGAGAGAGAAACCTCTCAGAGTCAATTTTAAAGAGTAAAAGAGTGGGAGGGATGCTGAGAATGAGCATTGAGGGAAGTGAGAATCGGCAGTTTCTTCTTCTACTTTAAAGGCCATTAAGACCAATATAGTGTCTCCAGTCTTTGATCCTCTCCCCAGTCATCCCTTCCGAGTCCCAGTATCTTCAGCAATCCCATTTCCCATTGCTTATTGTGCATGGAGTATATGTCAGCAGGTTGGTTGCTTTATAGAAACTGTGACCATACAAAACGTATCTACACTATATTGCCAAAAGTATTTGCTCACCTGCCTTGACTCACATATGAGCTTAAGTGACATCCCGTTCCTAATCCATAGGGTTCAATATGACGTCGGTCCACCCTTTGCAGCTAGAACAGCTTCAACTCTTCTGGGAAGGCTGTCCACAAGGTTTAGGAGTGTGTTTATGGGAATTTTTGACCATTCTTCCAGAAGCGCATTTGTGAGGTCGCACACTGATGTTGGACGAGAAGGCCTGGCTCTCAGTCTCCGCTCTAATTCATCCCAAAGGTGTTCTATCGGGTTGAGGTCAGGACTCTGTGCAGGCCAGTCAAGTTCATCCACACCAGACTCTGTCATCCATGTCTTTATGGACCTTGCTTTGTGCACTGGTGCACAGTCATGTTGGAAGAGGAAGGGGCCAGCTCCAAACTGTTCCCACAAAGTTGGGAGCATGGAATTGTCCAAAATGTCTTGGTATGCTGAAGCATTCAGAGTTCCTTTCACTGGAACTAAGGGGCCAAGCCCAGCTCCTGAAAAACAACCCCACACCATAATCCCCCCTCCACCAAACTTTACACTTGGCACAATGCAGTCAGACAAGTACCGTTCTCCTGGCAACCGCCAAACCCAGACCCGTCCATCAGATTGCCAGATGGAGAAGCGCGATTCGTCACTCCAGAGAACGCGTCTCCACTGCTCTAGAGTCCAGTGGCGGCGTGCTTTACACCACCGCATCCGACGCTTTGCATTGCACTTGGTTATGTATGGCTTGGATGCAGCTGCTCGACCATGGAAACCCATTCCATGAAGCTCTCTGCGCACTGTTCTTGAGCTAATCTGAAGGCCACATGAAGTTTGGAGGTCTGTAGTGATTGACTCTGCAGAAAGTTGGCGACCTCTTCGCACTATGCGCTTCAGCATCCGCTGACCCCGCTCCGTCAGTTTACGTGGCCTACCACTTCGTGGCTGAGTTGCTGTCGTTCCCAAACACTTCCATTTTCTTATAATACAGCTGACAGTTGACTGTGGAATATTTAGGAGCGAGGAAATTTCACGACTGGATTTGTTGCACAGGTGGCATCCTATCACAGTTCCACGCTGGAATTCACTGAGCTCCTGAGAGCGACCCATTCTTTCACAAATGTTTGTAAAAACAGTCTGCATGCCTAGGTGCTTGAATTTATACACCTGTGGCCATGGAAGTGATTGGAACACCTGATTCCAATAATTTGGATGGGTGAGCAAATACTTTTGGCAATATAGTGTATCTATCTGTACATATACATATATATATATATATATATATATATATATATATATATATATATATATATATATATATATATATATATATGTATATGTATATGTATAATACAAATCTGGTTAAAGCAATTAGCAATATTAATGATTTCAGAGTACCAAAATAGATGAAGAAGTGGAGATGCATATCTAATAGAAATAAATGAATGTTTAAAATGTTATTAAAGCAAATAGATGGTGTATACAGTGGGGCAAAAAAGTATTTAGTCAGCCACCAATAGTGCAAGTTCTCCCACTTAAAAAGATGAGAGAGGCCGGTAATGTTCATCATAGATATACCTCAACTATGAGAGACAAAATGAGAAAAAAAAATCCAGAAAATCACATCGTCTGATTTTTAAAGAATTTATTTGCAAAATATGGTGGAAAATAAGTATTTGGTCAATAACAAAAGTTCATCTCAATACTTTGTTATATACCCTTTGTTGGCAATGACAGAGATCAAACGTTTTCTGTTATTTGTTGTTTCATGTTGATACATGGCCCCATTCATTCTTTCCTTCACACGGATCAGTCGTCCTGGTCCCTTAGCAGAAAAACAGCCCCAAAGCATGATGTTTCCACCCCCATGCTTCACTGTAGGTATGGTGTTCTTTGGATGCAACTCAGCATTCTCTCTCCTCCAAACACGACGAGTAGAGTTTTTACCAAAAAGTTCTATTTTGGTTTCATCTGACCATATGATATTCTCCCAGTCATGTCTGGATCATCCAAATGCTCTCTAGCAAACTTGAGACGGGCCTTGACATGTACTGGCTTAAGCAGGGGGACACGTCTGGCACTGCAGGATTTGAGTCCCTGGCGGCGTAGTGTGTTACTGATGGTAGCCTTTGTTACTTTGGTCCCAGCTCTCTGCAGGTCATTCACTAGGTCCCCCCGTGTGGTTCTGGGATTTTTACTCACCGTTCTTGTGATCATTTTGACCCCACGGGGTGAGATCTTGCCTGGAGCCCCAGATCGAGGAAGATCATCAGTGGTCTTGTATGTTTTCCATTTTCTAATAATTGATCCCACAGTTGATTTCTTCACACCAAGCTGTTTACCTATTGCAGATTCAGACTTCCCAGCCTGGTGCAGGTCTATAATTTTGTTTCGGGTGTCCTTTGACAGCTCTCTAGTTTTGGCCATGGTGGAGTTTAGAGTGTGACTGTTTGAGGTTGTGGACAGGTGTCTTTTATACTGATAACGGGTTCAAACAGGTGCCATTAATGAAGGTAACGAGTGGAGGACAGAGGAGCCTCTTACAGAAGAAGTTACAGGTCTGTGAGAGCCAGGAATCTTGCTTGTTTGGAACTGACCAAATACTTATTTTCCACCATATTTTGCAAATAAATTCTTTAAAAATCAGACGATGTGATTTTCTGGATTTTTTATTCTCATTTTGTCTCTCATAGTTGAGGTATATCTATGATGAAAATTACCGGCCTCTCTCATCTTTTTGAGTGGGAGAACTGGCACTATTGGTGGCTGACTAAATACTTTTTTGCCCCACTGTATATAAGTAAACAAAATGTAGTTACTAATGCTTAAAAAAAAAAAACTACACCAAAAACTACCCTGTCCCCCCCTGGGCTTTGTAGTTGGTGAAGTGCAGGTTCAGCTGCAGCTGATTCCTTGTCACTGTCGTGAGCGCGGACTGATGCCACATTCGTGACTGAGCCCTCCACTCTCGCTTCACTAGACTTTGTTTCCCCACAAGCAGTGACCCGTGTCACCAACTCTGGAGTGACTGCACACTGTGTGAATGTGTGCGTCAGAGGAAGATTGATGCGTTTTGGGTCCTCCAGCAGCTGTCCTTGGTTGTTCAGGCATTCGCTGGAGTGGATTGGATGTTCTGGGATATGGATGCTGGATGATTAGCTTAGTTTTTGGCGACCAAAGGGAAGTTTCCTCTGGAGGCCTGACCCTTGACCCTTGTAGTTTCTACCCCAGGAATCTGGGTTATAAAAATACTACAGAGATATTCATGTGGAATAAGGGTGGCTGAAATTCACTATATTTAGCTGTTGTTCAATCCGTCCGTCCGTCCATCCATCCATCGTCCATCCATCAATCCATCCATCCATCCATCCATCGTCCATCCATCAATCCATCCATCCATCCATCCATCGTCCATCCATCAATCCATCCATCCATCGTCCATCCATCAATCCATCCATCAATCCATCGTCCATCCATCTA